>JAHWFP010173865.1:98488-130175 GCA_023313725.1 Lithobius niger | reverse complement strand
CATGATGTGAAAGATCTTTAAATTTGTAACTTTGCTAAAAAAAAACAAAATGCAGTTTAGGTAAGTGAGGGCCTTTTCCTACTCCCAGATTATTGTGGTACAGATGTTACAAAATAGAAAATTACGGTACCCTTTCATGCCGACTTCACACGTTTACACCCTACGGCTTTTATTCATTGGTCGTGCCATCCTTTCATCCTTTCACAACTTACGTGGAATCGCCCTTTTTGGCTAGACAGCTCCATGCTTAAACCTGCTTGGCAGACTTGAGGCCTGCGAATACCTGTATGTGTGTGTGTTGTAGCACAAACAGTTCATTTGGTTTCATAGTTTTCATTAGGTTCATTTTCCTAGGTTTACTAGACTTCATTAGGTTTCAAGTAACACATTTGGCCAATTCCATATCCTCAATGTTTTGGATATTCCATTTAGTTCCATTTTTACTGACTTCGTTTCACAACCTTTTGCTTTGTTGGTAGTCACATCCATTACTTTCCTTATCTTTGTTCCAAACGTAAACCACAGACCTGAGTTATGTTTAATGAGGATTAAGTAAATCCGCATCACCCTTCCATTTCTAGCTTTATTTACTAACATTAATTTTCAAGTGCTATTCCTTAAGTTGTTAGCGTTTGCTGAAAATCCAGTAATTCTACTAGTTCAGAATAAAGCAACAATGCCTAGGTTGCAAATCCAACAGCGTGTAGATATTGTCAAGTGGTGGTAAAAAATTTTGTTGGGGCTCAAAAGTCAAAAATACTCATCAGTATTTGGCGAATTTTCGATAGGCATTTTGTCCACACAGGTGTAAAATATGGTGCTCCTATCTTCCTCAGGCTTAAATAAACGTGCTTCTTCAGTTATCTACATCGCTGTCGTGCTAGCTGATCGAGGAATATTTGAACATACATTTATACAGCGATGTAGATAACTGATGAAGCCCAATTATTTAAGCCTGAAGAAGATTGGAGCACCATATTTTACACCTGTATGGACAAAATACCTATCGAAAATGCGCAAAATAGCGTCAATAAATTTTTTTACCGTAGTACAGAACATTCAAAGTACGATGGTTTCATTTTTCTATCAAGTGGTGGTATGCAAATGATACACCCGTGAATGTACGAACAACGTGGTTGGTGAAATATAGGGCCCCAGCGTCAACAGTCAACATGTTCAAGAACAAAATAAAAGTTTGAACGAACGGGGTCTGTGGCTGATGATCATAAGGAACACGCTGGCCACCCACAGTCAACATTGACTGTGGTAACTGTTAAGGATATTAATGCCATTCTCATGGAGTAACCTGACATGTCCCAAAGGCAGCTTACGCGACAGCTTTAGCAAGAGTCAGAAATATCCAAATTGTCCGTGCAGAGAGCAATAAAACACGTGGACCAAAACCACACAGGCCATGGCTGCTTCAACGAGGATGAGCCAGATCATCACCTAGACTTTTGCGATACACTACTTGGTATGATTGGCAACAATCCAATGATAATTTGAGTGGACGCGTCAACGGGCACAACTGTGTCCTGTATGCAGATCATAATCCTCCTGCTGTAATGCCTTGACCTCCACCTTCACCAGGAACCAAGTCCGCATCACCCTACATGTGTGGGGTGGGATATACGCAGGAGGGATAATTGTCCATGTTTTTTATGTGGGTACACTGACTGGTAACAGATACTTAGAACTGCTGGAAGATGACATTGTTCCAGCAAACATTTACAATGTAAATGAATTTCCGGAAAACATGTACCTCTAGCAAGATGGAGCACCCCTGCATTACCATGTGCAGGTTAGGGATTTTCTGGATCACCATTTCTACAATTCGTGATTGGGTAGACAGGGATCAAAGATTGATCTGCTAGATCTCCTGATATGACGCATATGGCTTTTAGTGTTTGGGGTACTGCGCGCAACTTGGTGTTTCAGAAAATTCCAGGGGACCTTGAAACCCTGAAGTGCAGATAGCTGCAGCTTTTCATACTTCCAAGTGAGAACTTGGTGTCGGCGTATATGCCGCAGTGTGGAGGACAGACTAGGACTCTGCATAGAAGCTAACGCGAAGCAATTTGAACACCTGATACCTCATAGTTGAGAGGTGACAGTCGCAAAGGCTTAAGCTGTTGCATGCTTTGTTAGGGACAAACTTGTTAAGGAAGGAATGTGATCCCTGCACTGTTCACCTCATGGCACCAGTTTAAAGTATAGTACCTACTGTTTTAGCTACTGCATTATTATTTCATGTTATTATCCCACTGAAGAAAGATAGGATAAGGAGAAAGGATAGGGTGTAAACGTGTGAAGTTGGCGTGAAAGAGTACTGTAATTTGGTAATTTTGTAATATCTGTGTCACAATAACCTGAGAGTAGGAAAGGGTGTCTTTAAGACCCCTTCTTAAACTGCATTTTTTTTTTTTTAGCAAAGTTACAAATTTGACGACCATTCACATTATGGCAGGGCGGGGGAGGGTTATTGCAGGCCTGTTCCTGGTGATGTCACCCGTCTGTAAACAACACAACGTTATAATGATATTCTCTAGTCAAACATGAAGTTTCAAACACTTTAAAATCTGGAATGTAGACTGGAGTTGAGGGGGAGGGGGGGGGGGCATGCACACTGGTTCCTGAATGTAGTACTCAGTCCGCCACATATTGGTTACCTAAGTCGAAGTCGAACATTTTGAAGGTTTAGAGGTCATTTTCAACTTTCAAAACGCTATCCGTTTCATTAGAATTGTTTGTCTGCTCTCTCTTGGTTCTGAGGAGTGCCAACTGGGGATTTTTTTTAACGTAGGGGCTGAAAAAATGTTTAATTTCGGGACCACATCATTCGATTCAGAATTGCACGTTCTATCCAGAAATCATTGTCCTATTTTACATTTTTTTCTGACCGGATTTGACTTAGAAAAATTTTGGGGTCGTCAGTTTTTTATGGACCACCCTGTAAATAAAGAGAGCATGTTATTTTTGTTCAAAATTTTTAGCGACGTAAAAATCAGTATTAAGTAAGAGTAGTGGATGCTCGATGAGCCATCTATGCCCATGGAATAACCAACGCTTTTAAATTTTTTTTACGTTTATTGCAGACTGCCAATATCGAAGGCCTCGCTACAACGATGGCAATGCTAAAATTGAACACATTGAAGAAGTTCCAACAGAAATTAAGCAATTCTTAGAGAAATTATCTAATACACCAGAACGTACGGATTTATACGAAACAAACAAGGAGTTGATGAACATTTACCTCCCTGGGTGGCTGGATTACAAAGGAGAAACCATTAACTTTGATGACGAAAAATTAGCTGCAAGTTACGTAAACCATTATGCAGCAACTCACATTCTAGACGCATTTGTTGCCATGAAGACAATTGCAAAAGATTGTTCTGAATACCGGGAGTGGTTATGTCGAAGGCAGCCATCTTTAAGTATTTGTGCCATCGGCGGAGGTCCCGTAAGTGACGTTGCAGCATTGCAGACTCACTTAAACTGGCTGAACGAAAAGAATCGACTCAAAGAGCTCTGTGAGACGGAATTACCAAGCAGCTATCGGGTCCCAACAGTCACAAATGTATCCATTTTAGACAAATACACGTCATGGGAATTTTGTTACAACTACTTCTTGAAATCCTCCTTTGAACTTCCTCAACCCAAGTTCATAGCCTTTGATTTCTACAACGACGAAAACTGCCTTTGTTTCCACGACACATGCCAACAGGAGTTGCGGCAAGCAGATGTTGTGAGCTTGGTGAAGTTTGTTTCAAGCGTAGCAAAGAAGGACGCAGGCCGTGAGTCTGAGTCTAACCGTGTGATGGCTATGATAAAGGTAAGGAGAACTGTAGTCAACAATGTTAAATTATCTGAAGCAAGACACGACTATTACCTAAATTGGGATTGTGAAATTATACTATATTCCCTCGCAAAGAAATCCAGATATCCTTCATCCTTTATTATAGATCGTTCTACGCCAGCATTTATTGGCTCCTTTATCATTGGGTATATCACACGTAATGAGTTTCATGTTAGTCTTTATATTAGTACCAGTTAGCTAGCTGGTCTTACCATGCATCGCCACACCACGGTCATGGTTTTCGGTTTTCTCCAAGTAAGACTGTCTGTATCCACATTTTGCATTCCATATTTGTTAAACAATGATGCTGATGAGAAGTAAAAAGCCAATAATTTGCACACATGTTGAACAAGAGAAGCCCAAAGTGCACATGGAAATACACCACAACCCGACGTTTCGAGCTAGCTCCAGCTCATTATCAAGGCAAAATCAAAATAAAATACACTTAAAATTGCATAAAGTTGCAAACCGACAAATGCACGCAAATGTGCCTAAGTCAAACCACAATTCGAACAAGTTTAAAAAATTTTAAAATTTTAAAAAAAGAGGAAGAGGAGAGTTACCTCTTTGTGCTGAAAGCACAAGAGGAAGCGGCGAAAATTGAATGCAGTCAGGGTTTTAATCAGTTTCTCCTGGTGGTGAGGGTGTCAAACAGTTATTTTTATGGTACCCTGGTGTCGGAATTTAATAACAGAGTTTAGGGAGCAGATGATTATGAACCTGTGGGTCGTGCAAGGCGATGCATAGAGTTTCAGTGTTAAGCCTAGTGCGAATATGTGGGATTTGAAAAAGAATCTCAAGAACTTATCGATGCTTTAAAAATCATCTTTGTTACGACTTACGTCCAGCATAAAAACAGGGTTGCTGCGATTATAATCAAGTGAGTATTGTTATAATCACAATTATAATCACTTGATTAAAATTGAAATTCATCAAGGACCAAGTTGACACAAAACTGTCGATTTACAAGACAAAAACAACCCAAAATAAAATACACTGATCTTGAAACTTCTGCAGGCAGGAACATATGTCTTCTACCTTTTTGGCCTAATCCAATAAAAGTATGCAACCGACAAGGATCAACCAAAGTAGGAAAATTAATGGCAACATTCAACCCCTTAAATTCAGGGAAAAAACTTACGGACTTTGCAACTTATTACTTCTAGGCGGCAACTGAAGCTGATGTGACTGTCTTCATTTAAAGGGACATAAATCCCTGTTGGCTTTCCTGCATGACTAAGTTTTGCGACATTAGTTCAAACGTATGTAAATGTTGCCAACACATTCATTTTCTTGTTTTTTCTTGCGCGCGAGGTGATTTTACGACATTAACTCTAACCTGTGTAAATGTTGCCAACTGCAATCTCATCGGGTCGCACGATAAACCGGAAGGATTTATGTCCTTTTAATCGGATCATGTGTGAGGAATGTGCCATTGTGTCACAACGAACACATACACCGACTTTACCAAGTATTATTGCTGTAACATATTTACTGTGGTGCACATGTCAACATTGAAATTTATACATGGTAATCACGTTTTGAACTTTTAATACTTAAAGAGATCTATAGGTATTGGAATTTTGGTAGTAGCAACTGCCAAGTAAGAAATAGAGCAAACTCGAGCAATTGTAACTATGTCATAATTATTGTTGTAATTTTACGTGTTATTAAAAACTGATTTTAATCAAAATAATCTGATTATAATCAAAATAATCTGATTAATTCGATTATTTTAAAATAAATCATGATTATTTCCAACCCTGCATAAAAAATGGTACTTCAACCAATACAACGGAGTCCCCATGGGTAGCCCCAGTGCCACTTTCCTGTGTGACATTGTCATGAACAATGTTGACAATGCTCTTATTTCCCAATTTCCTGAAATACTCTATTATAAAAGATTTGTTGACGATAGTTTGGCCCTTTGCCCCATTTCACTTCGCTGTAAAATACTTGTGTTTCTGAACAATTACCATTCCTCCCTCTGCTTCACTATGGAGGCCCCGGATTCTAAATTTGTTTCATTTCTGGACATTACTCTCGACATTAACGCTTTCGGCTACATAGAATTCCTTCACTACAGGAAACCATCACAAACCACTCGTGTTCCTTTTTTCCAGTCATAGTATACGGACACAATTTGTAAACTTAGCATCCTTAAAAATGAAATACAGAGAGTGAGCACTCACACCAATAAACCACAACACCTCTTGACTGAATTTCGTTATATCATTTTTAAATACGTCAACTGTGGCTATCCACTCCACCTTGTCACTCGCTTTTCCCGCCTGACTTGGCTACTTCTCAAGAAAATCTCCCCCCCCCCACCCCCTCCCCCAAATTTCCAAAACTGCTAATTTTATTGCCACTTCATACATTCAAGGTGTAACTGAACCCCTTCCCTCTCTACTACACACCCAGGGTATTCGACTGGTCACCAAAAATCAACCAAACCTCAATTTCTCTCTTCAAAAGACAATGCAGCCAGACTTTAAACTTTCTGCACACCTCGAAAAGTACACCATATACCAAATTCCTTGTGAAAATAAAATATGTGGCGCCACCAATATTGGACACAGTGAACAAAATCTAATAGAACGATTAAGATCCCACAAATCGAATTTCAAACTTCTTGACAACAATAACTCGTTGGTCCAGCATTAAAAAAAAAACGGCCACAAACCTAATATTTCAATCACTAAGATTCTTTTTCAAATCCCACATATTCGCACTAGGCTTAACCTTGAAACTCTATGCATCGCCTTGCACGACCCACATGTTCATAATCATCTGCTCCCTAATGACAACAAATTCAAAGAATACTTAGCCTACTAAATTCCGACACCAGGGTACCATAAAAATAACTGTTTGACACCCTCACCACCAGGGGAAACTGATTAAAACCCGGACTGCACTCAACTTTCGCCACTTCTTCTTGTGCTTTCAGCACAAAGAGGTCACTCTCCTCTTCCTCTTTTTGAAAATTTTTAAAATTGTTCGAATTGTGGTTTGACTTAGGCAATTTTGCCTGCATTTGTCGGTTTGCAACTTCATGTAATTTTAAGTGTATTTTATTTTGTTTTTGTCTTGATAATGAGCTGGCGCTAGCTCGAAACGTCGGGTTGTGTTGTATTTACACGTGCACTTTGTTCAACATAATTATTCCAGTGTTTACATTTTTCCTAATTCCGAAAATAAGGTGCACAAGCAGACAATGAAATGCAACGTTTCGAGTCAGATACGACACTTTATCAAGCTATATCTAGCAGTAGGCTAAAGGTCAAAACATGTTAAAAACACTGGGCGAACCCGCACAGACGAACAAACGCATACAATTTTAAAAACAAAAACGCAAAGTAGACCTAAGCTAGGGTTAAACCAAGCAATAGGGAGCCCAGACATTACTTCCTGTAAATACAGGTATAGTAAGTGCTGGGGAAGGTGATTGCTGGGGTTTATAAGGCAAAGTCTCCCGGGCGGTAACATTTTTAATTCCGAGTTTATGCAAGAAGGGGATATATTCGGTTAACTGTTTATTTTCAGGCATAAGATGATTATGTATTGTGGGCGGGGGCTGTTGAGCTAAGAAGCAAATGGTTTCTAAATTAATTTTTGATTGGTAAAATGTTTCGTGAAAGAGAATTTGTGTATTCTCCAGGTCGGGGGTGTGCCTTTTCTTGATCCGGTATTGCACAAGAGAGTTTGTTTTATCGTTATATTTTAAGTTTGATTTATTGGAAAACAGTCTTATAGTCAGAATCTATTTGGTCAACTAGTTTTTTTTTTTGTCATGGCTAGACATTTTAAGTTGGGAGTGGGGTGACGGGACCAAAGAAATCCCACAATGGGCTAAGAGTTTCCTATTGTTTTCTGTAGCACCAGAAAAGTATGGAAAGTTTTGGTGGTCTAGGTTTACATTTGGTCAACATTTTTTGGTGATCGACTAATTTGGTAAAGAGATGAGTGGAAAACCAATTTCTATGTACTTATGCAAGGTGTACTCTATTTCGCGTGCAAGAAGTTTCTTATTGGTTGTGTGGGCACAGATACGACGGATTTGATTAGTCACAACATTTTTTTGAATGAATGGGATCAGTAAAAGTAGAAAAGTTTATTGAGCAGGTATAGTGTGCATAGGCTTGCAATGTAACGCGTGTATGCGCTACGTAATGACAACGTATAGGAAATGACTAGACAAACACAAGATGTTGGTTAATGTCTAAGACGTTTATCCATATACTCGCTTCCTATAGCGGAGGAGAGCGTGTCATACTCGATTAACAAGTCTGTTTGCCGTCTATGGTACTTCGACCACGGCAACTCAAGAATGAGCCGTCAATGTTTATGTCGGTTTTTGGTATGATTCTCTAGCTTAAGGTCCCGACAACCGTACTCTAGGCAGAGCACGGCGATCTGGTCCAGTTCTGTCTTTGCGGCTTGTATTTATACTACGAGCAGCAAGTACAGAAGTGGCAGATGGCCGGGCATATGCCGGTACGTGTCGATACACGTTTGGTGCGTTGCAGAGAAGCTAAGCGCTCCATCTTAAGGGGCGCGTGCTAGTGACTGCTTGAATGAAGAATCGCGCTGAGCCAAGTGTCACATCCCCGCCTACTTAATTTGGAGTTAGGTCCGAAACAATTAACCAAAATATTTTATATACTAGACTAACCTTAAAATTAAAATTTCTAACCTAAAATCGAAAATAGCCAAAATTATTTACAAATATATACAAAGTTACCCGCCCGGTGAAAATTTTGCCCTTATCAATCGAGTGTCACACATCCAACCTGTGTCCACCAGCTAGCAAGTCTAGAGCAATTAATGTACTTTTCACCTATTCATTAACCTTAAAACTATACACTTGGTTAAAAAAGTTTAAAAAAAAATTGTAAATACTATACATATTTAAAAACACTGTAAATACTGTACATACAAATTTTCTGAAAGAAATGCTGAAAACATGAAAAATCATATATTAAAGCACTGTACATAATAATATTTACCAAAGCAAAATTATATTTACACTTACCAATGTTGATACTTGTACCGTAAATCGTGGATTAAACGCCCATGGGCTTATGCAGTTAATTTGGCAAAAATAGGGGGGGGTGGGTTTTAAATCAAGCATTATCAATTTTCTAACCTTTCTGGACAACTATTACAGAAAATTCAAAGCTTTTGAACGATCTATGAAAGACCAATTTTTACATTGTTTTAATTGCTGTGAAGAAGGGAGGAGGCGTAGGTGAGAGATGTCTTGTGCAGGTGCCAGGATCTAAAGAAAGAGTCCACTATTACTACAGGGAGGGTGAAGGGGGCCAGTAAACATAGCAAGCAGTACTATCTTTATTCACATCATATAACTTTTAGGTAATTTTTCGTAGAAAAACAACAATTTGAGGGGTGGGCGTTAACTCCACTATTTCATGATTTTGACTTTATAACATTTTAAGGGTAGGCTTTAGCTTCAACTGGGCTTTTAATACACGATTTACGGTATATAGAGATGAATTTATTTAACGCACTGTAGTAGCACTTATTTTACGAATTGCACTTGTAACGAAAAAATTTTAACACTGAACACTTATTAAATCTCATTTGAAGCACACGTTATCCGAGACAATGAAATAATAATAATAACAATTTTACATTTAATTTTTATGTTCTTGAAGTGTCCTTTAGCACTTGTATAAGTTCACACACAGTTTATTCTTCACTGTTACCTCTAATGTTGTCATTGTCACACGCAAAAAATGCACGGAAAAATTCTTCTTCCTCATGCACACATGTGATGACAAGCATGTCATCATTTGGAACCTCCTCGATGATCAGCTCTTGTGGCACATCCATTTGAATTGGGTCAACTCGGTTTAATAAAACCTGGTTTTCCTCATTAATTGGTGTGTCATCCGGGAGCTGTATAACGGGGACATCACAGGTTTCCTGTCCTTCTTCCCGTGTGTTGGGCTCCTCAGTAGATATTGGGATGATGGTGTTGTCCTGGTTGACAGAAAGTCATTCAAAACATTGTACAAACTTCCTGGCGACTGAATCCTGATCGACATCCTGCATGCGGGGTCTTGTGCGATGGTCTTTTACTAGCAATGCCTCGAATGGTTTCTGCCATTGCTTGACTTTGACCAGTTCCATTTCTTTTCTCCAAAATGCCACACTACCAATTTTTGGCCAATGTTGTATTTGTTGAGATGCCTCTGCTTCACGTTTCCTCTTTTGTGCCGCCTTCCGTTTTTCCTTGTGACGTTTGGTGGACAATTTCACTGTGAGAGTGAAGGTTTGTCCTCCATATTACTCGTGTCCTGAGAATGCCAATCTGGCAGCTCTGGCCCACAAGATGGAAAACGTGTTGAACGCTCATCTGTAAATTTTGGCTTACTACAAACATCACGTTTTGTTGAACGGCTACTATTATTTATTGGCTTTTCAGCACGGCACGGAGCGACCGAATTTCTTCTACGAGGATCGTCCAATTGTTGCTGATGTTGAGGCTCGTTGCGCGGGCCGCACACTTGACGCTTCTTGGATTCTTCTGTGACTGAGGTTGGCGCTAATGACCAAGCTGTCGATGTGCCATTAAGCCTCAATCCCCCCACCCTGGATTCTTCGTGGTGACCTCGCATGGGATGATGGGGGGGGGGGGAGGAGATGAGGCTTAATGGCGCGTCGACAGCTCGGTCATTAGCGCCAACCTCAGCCACAGTGCAGTGGTCCGGGTTGCCACTGCACCACACATTACAGAGATATTATTCAAACCCCTAATCTAAATCTTGTCATACATCTGTACCTCCAGCAAAAATTGAAAAACACCTGACAGGAGGACAGACTTATCGCCCAATTGACGCACAATGTCATGCGGAAGATGGAAACGACGACGAAAACCATCAAGATGGCAACAATCAACAAGGAAGTGCCGGACCGTAAGTGGCCGCCGACACCAATAACATTCAGGAGGGTCAACCCCCCGCAAAAGGAAACAGTGAGTAAGTCGAGTGTGACCAAAGCGCAAACGGGCCAACACCACCTCCTCACGGCGACATGCCGAGTGCCATTCCTCAACAGTGCCTTTAATAGCTCGTAATTTATTGCCGTCCTGTCCATCCCACGAGGCTTGCCAAAAAGCATGTAACCTCAGACGCAGAGTTGGAAAAGCGTCCGAGGGAACAAGGCTGAGATCCCTTCCGAGAGGGCCAGAAAGGGCCCCTTTTGCTGCAGAATCCGCTTGCTCATTTCCACCTATCCCAACATGGCCCGGGATCCAGCAAAAAAGCACGGTTTTCCGCTGGCCAGGCAAGCGGGAAAGCAAAGCTTGGACACGTTGTGTCAAGGGGTTCCGAGGATTGTAAGTCGCCAAGGACTCCAGGGCACTCATGGAATCGCTAAAGATAATGAAATGCGTGCCCTGAAGGCCAAGGATCCATTCCACCGCCAAACCATGATGATGGTATGATGTGTAACCGTCACGATAATAATCACCTGGGTTACTGTTTTGGCGCTGTTGATATTGTGACTGACGTCTGCGCTGAATTTGGCTTTTTACTTTTTTTACTAGCAGATTCATTTTGAGCATAATCTCTGTCCTTACAGTGTGGTTTCCAACAAACAGTTTTGTCTGCCCTTAACTTAGTTATCTTGCGAGCTAAGTAAGTGCCTAAAATTTGTTCTTTTTGGTTTGCCTCATAAGCTGCTCTCTCTTCCGGAGTCATGGCTGCTAACTTCTTTTGTACGGCCTAGTGCAGATGGCTCCTCTTATTTCTAGCCGCCTTTTGCTCAGCTTTTGACGAGCAGCAAAGGGGCTGGAACCTAGATGTAGGCCGACGAGCCTCCGGTTGGCTTGCCCGTTAAAGGCTGGCTACCTTGCCGCATGGATGATGAGAATGGATAGCTGTCGTTAGACGACCTATCCCGACAGTGGTATCGTGGACGACCACCTACTGCCCCTCATTGTTCAATGTCGTCTGCTCTTGCTCGTTCGTTTCTCGTCTGCATGTAAGCTTTTGCTTTAGTGCACCACAGACTGCTCGCCAACAACCGCATGGTAGTCGGCATCCGTTTCCCATGTTCGATTGCTAATAGAGACGAGTTTGAAGGTTGAAGAGCAAAGTTCGCGAATGCAAAAAACTGTCCTGCACGTGCTTAAGTACCTGATGGTTGTCGTATGAGTGGGTCAAAGGTTGGTCCCTCATTGGTCAGCTTGACCTCGCGTCATACCCAGCGGTGCCTTAGGCTACGACGGTCCCATGCCTTGCTGATGACGTAGAGAGGGAAGGGGTTTTCGCGTTAGCGAGGTTCCCTCCTTCCAGCTGCTCTACACGCTGGCTGCTGCTTGCCTGACCTCGTTGTAACGAAGTTGGAGTTAACGTAAAGATATGCGCTTGCTCGTGTACTTCGTTTGCGTTGTTTATATTTACAATGCCGTACAATAGCTGTGATTTCCTGTTCACGATCTTAAAAGGACCTGTGACAGTCAATATGCCATTGTGTGGTTCTTTCTTCTCCATCTTGACTAAATCCCCAATTGAAATAAGGATTTTTAAGCCTTCCTTGTATTACATCTTTTGGGTCATCCGACATAATAGGCTTTGTATTTCCTTACATAACGAACAACAGTGAGTGCACGGACTCCCGTTTTTTATTTCGTTGAATTTTATTTTGTCGATTTCGTCAAAAGACTTAGTAAATTTTGGTGCAGGAAAATGCTGTTTATTGACTAGCCTATAGTCACGTTTCTTGCGCGGGTGCAAATTGAAGCGTTACCTTACAGGTTCATGAATCCGGTGCTCTTCTTCAGAGTCCGAATTAATGATTTCCTGTGAAGTGTCAACATGCTGTTGGTTTTATTCATCCGGTGCTGTTTCTCGTGCTGAAACCTCTTGCTTTCCCGGTGAAACTTGTTTGTTTGTTTGTTCAAACCCAGTGATTTGTTTTTAACAAACTTGCTTGTCGATGCTGTGGCTTGGTCACTGTCATTAGCTTGCCCTGCTGGCTGCTGCTCCTTTACAGCTGACTTGTCCACTACATTTTCGTTTACAGAATCTCGCTATTTTGGCGTCGGTCCGTTTACAACTGGTTCAGCTTCTTCTGTGTCCCGTTCATGAAATAATTTTAGCTGATCAATGCTGATTGGCCCAATTATTCCTCCTGTCTGCTTATTTTTGACCAAAAAGGTCTTGTCTGTCTTCTTCTTGATGACGTCATAAGGTCCTTCATAATGGGGCATTAATCCCCTTGCTATACCTTTTGCCGCATCACTCAACTGATGTGTCTTCTTGACAACAACGTCACCTTCTTGAAAAGTCCCTGGAGTTCTTTTCTTGTTGAAGTACTCGTTCTGACGTTCTCTAGACTTCTTTATTGTAGCAACTGCTTGCTTATACATGTCTTGAAAGCCTTTGATAACCTGTTGTTGTACCTCAGCACGTTTCTGGTCATCTTCTGGGTGTTTCGAATCTTGGAACGCATCTTGCTGATGTGTCCATGGATAAGAGAGATTTCTGCAGGGCTGTAGCCTGTCGATGAGCTGACCTGGCTTCGAACTGCGTAACCAAAACCTTCAAGCTTTTCTGCCCAATCGGAGTGGTTTCCTGCAAATGCTAGTAGCAAGTGTTTGATCTCCTTATTCTGTCTCTCAACTCGGTTACTGCATGGGTGATATGGACTACAGTAGTCTGCTTTGATTCCCAATTGTTGCATTGTTGCTAACCATGCATTGTTGAAGAAACAAGAGCCTAAATTGCTATAGACCCTGGATGGCAGACCCCAGTGTTTGATAGTCCACTTCAGTGCTGTTATCACTTATTTTGCCCCTGCTGCACGTAAAGGAAAAAATTCTGGATAAAGAAACATTTTGTCAATTATGACAAGAATGAATTTAAATCCAGACTTAGTGCGTGGGAGCGGTCCTACAATGTCCATTGATACCTGTTGCCACGGATATTTTGGTGGTTCCATGTTCTTGATACAGCCCATGGGCTTTTGATTGGATGTCTTCGTTAGTTGACAGTTTTTACACGTCTTCACATAGTTTGCCACATGCATTGTCATCCCTTTTCAAGTCACTGTTTCCTGGAGACGCTGTAGTGTCTTTTGAACACCTCCATGTCCCATGATTAAAGAGTCGTGTGTTGCTTCTATGCATCGGGTTTGTACTACCTTAGGAACAATAATCTTAAGAATGTTATCTCCAGTAACTTTATCCCTTACATTTTGTGGTGAGTATGCCTTGACAAGTAGATCATTGCAAAACTAAAGCTTGCCAGTCCTTGGTGTAGCTAGATTTTTAACCTCCTCTAGTGTCGGAACACTAGAATGCGCATTGGTTAGAGAAGCAATCTGTTTTAAGATGTCAGAATCTTTTTGTTGAGCTTCACGAAATTCCTCATTGGTAGGAAAATTCGCAGGTCTTTCTGTCGCATTATTGTCCACTTTGAAGTCATCCTGATTTTCTTCAGTTGCATGATCTTCTTTATATATCCTAGAAATTGTATCTGGCGCATCGTGCAAACTGCCTTTGCGATATTTTATGACACAGTCGTACCCTGAAGTTCAAGGATTCAACGTGCTAGTCTTCCTGCTGGCTCTTTAAGTACTTGAATGTGAGATAACGCAGAGTGGTCTGTGTAGATGGTAAACTTGGTATTTTCTAAGTACGGTTTAAACTTTCTAAGTCCAAACATGACACTTGACATTTCTAATTCCAAAACACCATAATTAGCCTCTGCTTTTGTAAGTCTTCTACCTGCAAAAAGCACTGGTGCTAATCCGTTTCCTGGTTGTTCTTGAAGTAGAATTGCTGCAAGTCCTGAACGGCTACTGTCTGCATGAAGTTCAAAAGATCTTGACATATCGGGTAACTTTAAAGTTGCTCCAACAAGTTTGTCTTTTAATTTCTTGCAGTGCGTTTGAATGTTCTTCTGTCCACTTCCATTTAACACTCTTCTTAAGTAAGTCATTTAAAATGGCGGCATGCTCATGAAATAGAGGTATGTAAGGCCTAAAAAACCAAACATTGCTAAAATCCTTCTAAGCGATTTGATGTTAGTGGGATCAGGGAAATCCTTGATAACCTGGACTCTATCAGGATTTGGGCTGATCTGTTCTGGTGTGATTGTGTGACCTAGGTAATTTACCTTTCGTACACAAAAGTGCGTCTTTTTGATGGATGCGGTTAACCCTGCATCTTTTGCAAAACGTCTGCAACATGTTCCAGATGTCCAGATGTGAGTCAAAGTCATCCGAAAAGCAAATTGCGTCGTCTGAATATATCATCACATGTTTGAACATGCTATCTTTTAAAACAATGTCATTAAACGTGGGAATGATGCTGGTACTCCATTTAATCCAAATGCCATTCTTTGAACCAAAAAACTTCCTCTATGTATTCGAAAAGAACAGTAAGCCATACTTTCTTCATCAAGCGGTACTTGTAAGTAACCTGCTTTTAAGTCTATGACTGAAAAGTATTTAGCTTTACCTAAACTACCCAGCACTTGTTCTGCATTGTTGGTAGTATAATTATCCTGCTGACAACAAGCGTTGAGTGGTCTCAGATCTAAGAACATCCTCTTCTCGTCCTTTGGAGCGTCACGCTTAGGCGCAAGAACAGGAACAGTGCTCCATTTACTAAAACCTCTTTTTATGATGTCATTTTCCAGCCATTCATCAACTTGTTTATCAACGATAGCCCGAGAAGCATGATTAACAGGCCTCAAAGGAACTCTAACTGGTTTGGCATCAGGCTTAAGTCTGATCTTATGCTTATATACTTGGGTTAAGCCTAATTTTGAAGTTAAAACTTTTGAAAACATTTAAGAACTTTCCTAAGCTTCTTCTTCTGTGGTTCTGTACAGTGGGCTTTTTTGATGTGGTTTTCAATTACAAGCCAATCTTCTTCAGCCTGTTTTTGGAATGGGTCTACCTGCTTGCTCTCAAAAGGTGCAAAGCGGTGCGACACATCCATAAACGGCGTAAGTGTCTTCTCCTAACCTCCAACCTTTGTTCTTAATATCGACAGTCATTCCAGTTTTATGCAAAAAGTCTCTGCCTAATAAAACTCGGTCTGCTGCGCTATTTAGAACCAAGAAAGTATGAATCATAACTTGATTTTCACCAAATCTTATCTTAGCCCGAAGGTATTCACTTCCATTTATTCTGCTAGAAGATAATAAAAACACGATACGACTATCTTTGTGCATTACATGGCCTCTGGAGATAAGAAAATCGGCTACTTCTTTAAATATGATACTTGACGTACTTTTTGTATCTATTAAAGCTGGATAGGTCCGCCCTTGTAGCGTGATTGGTAGAAGCAGGATGACACCCTGCCACGTTTCCTCGTCTAAATCATGCTTACAATGGAGTTTCTTAGCACTTCTTTTACACTTCCTCTTCCTAAACCATCTCGTTTCCGCCAATCTTTACTCCGAGATTTGACTGCTTTGCTTTTACAGTAAGTCAAGGAGTCACATCTCCGTTTTTTGACTGGTTAGATTTACATTGGGCACGGAAATGACCGGATTTGCCACAGGCAAAACAATCACCTCTCCCTGTCTTCTTAAACTTAGTTTCACCATTTTCAGCATTGTGACTCTTCAACTGCATCTTTTTGCTTTTGTTGAGACACTTTTTTGTTTGGTGTTTTACCAGAATATGTCCAAGCTTTGAATCCACGAGGATCAAGTCCTTGAAATGATAACTTAGGTGTAGTATACACTGGTTTTGGCTTAGAAGAAGTATCGTCCGTTTGTCGGTAGTCATGACGATTCCCTGACTTACGGTCCTTATCACTAGCTGGTCTGGGCCATGCTAAAGATGGTTCAATACTATCCTCAGGCTCTGGTGGAGGTACATAAGTACGAGACCTAATAATTAGTTCTCTAATTTTGTTTCCTTCCACAGCAAGTTCTTTTAAGGTTGAAAACTTTTTATCTTGCAAATATGGGATATATTCTGGGTGAATTTGCTCTAAGACTCTTTGAATTTTAACTTCTTCAGAAGCATTAGGTTTAAGTCGCAAATAATAACCTTAAATAGACTGGATGAAATTCGAAATTGTCTCATCACGGTGCATAAACCTATTTTCCAAACTTCTACGCAACTGTGGGATGTAGTTTGGAGGTTCATACTCTCTACGAAACTGCTCCTTAAAACTTTCACATTTGAAAAAGGCTTACTAAAGTTAAACCATGATTCAACTTCTCCTACTAACGAAATTGGCAAAATTGTGTCAATTAGAAACGAATCACTAATTTGAAACATACTTTGGTACTTAGATATAGCATCTAAAAACTCTTGTACAGTTTGAGGGTCGGAATGCCCTTTAAATTTGGGAGGTTGCCTTTTTGTAATTTAAACGTTGGTGCGTGATGCATTTGAGTAACACTTTGCATAACATTTGAATTTACACTCGTTTCAGGCTGATCTGTACTGTTCACAGATTTAACTACACAATTTTCAACATTTTTAGCATTGTCAAAACACATTTTCTCACCAATTGAAGCGTCGCTGAAGCTGTCTTGATGATGAAGTTGATTGTACCTTGAATCCTGAAGTGGTGTTGTGGCGACTCCTATGGTAGTCTCATGACGATCTTCTATACGGGTTTGCATAGTGCAGGAACGAAGTCTTGACGAATCTTCATAAGAAGAGACATGCGTTGCCGAGCATTGCAAAAGTGTGGATGCATTTGTTTGTGGTTGTACAAAGACAGAGGCTTCACACTGGTTTTGCAAGTTTTTTGAAGATGACTGGTTGCTGTCTGAAGAGAGGCGTTCAGTCGTTTCAAAAACACTTGGTTGGTTTTGTATACTTATACCTTGATTGATACAAAGAGCAAGTTGCTTGTGAACCTGATCTTGTACATATTGTTCCACATCACATGGTCGAATTTGAGCTTGACTTACTTCTTGGCGAAGTTGTGGTTCTTGATGGCTGGCTCCGCGTTGATCTGACAAAACTGGCATTGACGAAAAATCCGATGCTTGTTTTGGAGTGATGGCCTCTCTAAACTTCTGTAAAGTTGCATGGTAGGCTTCCTGGTTTCCTGGCAACTCCGATGAAGTTGTTTGTGAGTTATGAACTGGGGTTGGTAACCTCCGTTCATGAACTTCACTAACTGCAACATTATTTTGGTTTTCACCGAAAATATGTTGAGTTGTTTCTTCAATAAAACTCGATGGTGGTGGAAGAATAGGAAAATAAATACCATTTTCTCCATCTCCAACTGCTTGTCCATCTTGCTGTCCTTGAGATCGTCTCACAAGGTAAGCCAAAGAAACATTGTCCGTTGTGGTCCAACTTTGAGCGTCATCTTCTTGGTCAAAAGACTGGTCTTTGCTGTTGTGCACACTTTCTTCCTTTTCTTTTACAGAAAGGTCAAGTGTAGGCACAATTTTCAGTTGTGTAGCAATTAGGCTACTCTTGCTTGTTTCTGGGGTTAAAACACGCTTGGCAAAACGTCTTAGTCTGTCCATGGTTGGAAGATTGGCGTTGTACGTCCAGTGCGATGGGTAGCGTGAGAGACTCACTACTACACGTCGTAGTGTAGGCTATAAAACTTCCTGTAAAACAAGAGTTTTAAGAGCTCTTCTGGCGTCTTCTTGGTCAACAAGATGGCGTCGTCCTCTTCTTCTCCAAGATGGCGTCGTCTTCTTGGCACTTAATAAAAAAAAAATTACAGGCCCCCACTAATTTAAAATTAGAAAAAGACCCCTCAATGCATGCATTGGGTTTCAATTCCAATTTAATATTGTGTGATTTTCACCACTACAATATTTATTTTTAATAACTCGATGTGACTTTACTACAAGCACTATCGGTTAAAAAAAAATGTCTTCTCCCTTCTCACTCCTGTGAGAGGATTCCGGTTTGAATCCTCGTCTTGGACTTGGCAAAAAAAAAAATTTCTTCTTGCTAGAGGTCTTGCGGCCGAATCCTGCTGGTTCAGATCCTGGACTGTGCACACAGGTGTAACACTAAGTTGCACTGGTGCTCAGTTCGAATTTGTTCAAAACCCCGGACTAAGGCCTCCAGGTGTAACGCGTGTATGCGCTACGTAATGACAACGTACAGGAAATGACTAGACAAACACAAGATGTTGATTAATGTCTAAGACGTTTATCCCTATACTCTCTTCCTATAGCGGAGGAGAGCGTGTCAGACTCGATTAACAACTCTGTTTGCCGTCTATGGTACTTCGACCACGGCAACTCAAGAATGAGCCGTCAATGTTTACGTCGGTTTTTGGTATGATTCTCTAGCTTAAGGTCCCGACAACCGTACTCTAGGCAGAGCACGGCGATCTGGTCCAGTTCTGTCTTTGTGGCTTGTATTTATACTACGAGCAGCAAGTACAGAAATGGCAGATGGCCGGGCATTTGCCGGAACGTGTCGATACACGTTTGGTGCGTTGCAGAGAAGCTAAGCGCTCCATCTTAAGGGTGCGCGTGCTAGTGACTGCTTGTCTCGGAATGAAGAATCGCGCTGATCCAAGTGTCACATCAGAAATACGTAAAATTTTATTAAATGGTCGGGATTTATGATCACAGTAGTGTCTAGAAAATGAATGGAGTTATTTTCAGCCTCCGCCTCCTTATTTGAGGGAGGGGTGAGTCCTGTTACGAAACTAAGCACGCGTAGTTTGTCGGAGTTACGAACGAGTGCAAGGGAGTCGTCCACATAACGTGTGCAAAACTTAGTATGGGGGAAGTTTTGCATGAGTGCAAAACAACGATGCCACAGTTTTCATTTTGTATTTTTTAACGGTGTTCAAGGCAAGCCGTGTCCATTAAATTTTCAGAAATAACCACCCTGGGTTGCTATTATGTTTTTAAATAATGGTTAGTAACGGTAATCAGAATAGGACGATTTAAATAAATACAGATGCAAACCTATTTACGTTGCCTTTTAGACATTTGCTGTCAAGACTGCCTGAACAGGGAATCTAACCCACAACCTTTGCTTAGGCAGTCTGACATTTAAGTCCTAACGGCAACGTAAATATGTTTGCATCTGTACTTATTTAACTCTTGTTGGGCCGTCAGCTTTCCGTCCTGTTTAACAAGACGACTGTAAGATTTTGAAAAAAAAATTGCACCTTTTTTAAACAGAAAGCTTCTATATCTCTTTAAGCAGATTTGTAAAAACTCATTCGAATACAACTTATGGAATGGTGTCCTTTTTTTTTTTTTACAGGCAGTGGGAGAACTTATGAAGGAAGATGCTTTGCTGTTTTGCGTGGTCACGGGACACAGCGACTTTGCGAATATGGTGCACATTACGCTGATAAACTCCCTATATTTAAGCGACTATATGGCGAATACTTCCGATTTTCAAACACCAACGATATGTTGAAATCTGGCAATCTCAAAGTTCCTGAGACCTATAAACTTGATATCCAACTGTGGGTTAAAACCCATAATTAAACATTAGTATACAGTAAAATCAGTATTGACTTCCAAGTCTGTTGATTCAGTATTGAGTCAATAAAGCTAATGCATGTTTACATTTCTCGTTGCGTAGTAACAATCCATAACTGTGTGTGCTTGCAACCCTACCCGCTACTCTGGCCTCCCTTCACACCACCTGCTTTTTCCGGTCTTTTGCATCGCTGGTGGGTGAGCAGGATCACCTCGGCACCTAGGAGGGATGGGGACCGCACCTAACTCGCATACTCCAACAAGGGCCGCATACAAACTCGAAACGTCTAAACTTTTGAGGCGTGGGTTCAGAAACCTTAGCAAAGAAAACCTTGGACTGGTCAATTTAGGCATCTCTAGTAGGCTACTTGGAGTTTATAGAACTGACAAAGTTATTCTACGGAAGGTTATCTCGCCACACTTGGCACGCGGGACCCTACGAGATACGGTCGTGAAGTGTCACTAGCATAAGGGGGGACCCCCCCCCCCCGCTAACATTACATATGGACGCAACTCCATTCACAAATTGGCTGTAGTTTTGTTTTTGAAAAGATCCCACTTAAAATGCATTTTTACTATGAGAACTTTTAAAGATTCACAGCCGAAGTCATTCTGGAGAGAAGCCGTTGAAATGCGATTTAGCAATTTGTTCACCTTCGTGTCAGAAGTAGTTTCTTTATATTATTTTTGTATTATTTTCTTGTCCCTTTAATGGTTTGTGACGATTTGTTGTGACGACTTGCTGCTGTTGCTAGTGTCACTGATTAAACCCATACAAGTGCCAAGACTTACTCATTTACAACCTCTCAAGAGGTGTGATTTTGGATGCTTATGCTTGTGACAGTATTACGACTGTGGTCATCGTGAATTCAATTTAAATTTAAAACTCAATCACAGTAAAACAGATCTAAAACAGGAGCCAAACATGGCCAAACTTCGATTCAATTGTTGCTCTTACCACTGTTGTCGTGCAACTTCAAGCATCCCACTCTACGGCAAGCATTTAACCAGAAACCTTGGAATTGCAAGGTCTAAATGTTGTCTATCGGCAGTATACAGAATGCTTATGACAACGTTTAGACCTTGCAATTCCAAGGTTTCTGATTAGATGCTTGCCGTAGAGTGGGATGCTTGAAGTTGCGTGACAACAATGGGAAGAGTAACGTTTGGATCAAAGTTTGGCCGTGTTTGGCTCCTATTTTAGATCTGGTTTACTGTGATTTGTCCGAGTTTTAAATGTAAATTGAATTCACGATGACCACAGTCGTAATACTATCACAAGCAGAGACATCAGAGTTTGTAGATGATATGGCATTATCATGATAGGCCAGTAAATACAAACTAAAAAAGTGGTTAACCCACCACAAATTGCAACAAAAAGGTTTTACGGTTTTCCTGACCGGAAAAACGTGCCGAATTCGAAAAAAATTGTTAGACACGCTGTGTGCTGCAGTTTTCCTGGAAAAAATAGGCTTAATTTTCAAATTATAGTTTAATAATACATTTAATACATATATCGAATACAAAGGAAACTTTAGTGTATCTTGAATTGTGAAGGCAGTTTTTTTGCTAGAATTCGCTCAAAAGGATGTGAACTTAAAGATTCTGAAGGGTGCCATGCTGAAAACCTTGAGCATTAAAGATGTTGATCAAAATGTCGCCCAATTTTTACTCATATTTCCGAAATTTTGGCCTATTACGCAAGAATCGTGTGTTACACAAAAACGGTTTGGATATAATCTGTTTACAATAATATCTAACCTTTTTTTTCATATCTCAAGGTTTCAAGAAAAACGGTCATGTTGGGCTATTTTCGGCCATTTTTGCTTATTTAGTGATTACAGATGTTTGAATTTGTGAAAACAACTTAAACTTTCAATTGCTGTTGTGTCGTTTATAAATCAGGTGAATGACTCCAATTAGATTCATTAGAAATGTGGGAATGTCTTCTTTGAATCAAGGACAATGCAAAGGGTCTACCACTATTAGCGATCGAGCCACGCCCATTTTACTAGGGGCTGGTATCATGATTACAGTCAATTTTTCGCTCGTTTTCAACTTTCAACTGCTCTTGTTGACCTTTCTAATTTAGACGAATGACTCAAGTTAGGTTCATACGAAAGGTGGGATTGCCGCCTCTGCAGGATTATTGTAATTGAAAGGATCTACCACTGTGAAGGGACGGAGCTATGCCCGTTTTACTAGGGGCTAGTATCATATTCAACGTTTGATTTTTCGCTCATTTTCTGCTTTTAACTGCCGTTGTGAAGTTTCTAATATAGGTGACTGACTCAAATTAGGATCATTCGAAAGGAGGGAACGTCTTCTTTACATCAATAGTAATTGAAAGGGCCTAACCACTATTAGGGACAAAGCGATCACAGCCAGTCACTGCTCGATTGTGCACAGTATCACAGTCACTGCACACAGTATCGCAGTCACTGCTCGAGTGTGCAGGAAGGGAAGGGGGTTGTTAATTGAAAGGGGCTACCATTGTTAGCCATGCCCTTTCAATTCCCCTTGCTACAAAGAAAGCATTCTCACCTTTCGAATGAACCTAATTGGATTCATCTACCTAAGATAGAAACGTCACAACAGCTGTTGAAAGTAGAAAATGAGCAAAAAATTTAACAGTAACTGTCATACCAGCCCCTAGTAAAACGGGCGTGCTCGGTCCTTAATAGTGGTTACGACTCTTTTCATTGCCCTTTATTCAAAAAGGCTTATTCCCACCCTTCGAATGAACCTAATTCGCGTCATTCATCTAAATTAGAAACGTCACAAGAGCAGCTGAAAGTTGAAAATGCGCGAAAAATTAAACGGTAACTGTTATACCAGACCTTAGTAAAACGGGCGTGACTCGGTCCCTAACAGGCGTAGACCCTTTTCATTGCCCTTGATTCAAAGAATACATTCCCAGCATTCTAATGAGCCTAATTTTAGTCATTCATCTAAATCAGAAACATCACAATAGCAGTTGAAAGTTGAAAATGAGCAAAAAATTGAATGGTTATTGTCATACCAGCCAGATCTGGTTCGGTCCCTAATAGAGGTAGACCCTTTTCATTGCCCTTGATTTAAAGAAGACATTCCCACCGTTCGAATGAATCAAATTGGAGACATCCACCTAAATTATAAACGACACAACAGCAATTGAAAGTCTAAGTTTTATTCATATATTCAGATATCTGTAAGCATTAAATAAGCCAAAATGGGCGAAAATGGCCCAACATGACCGTTTTTTCGAGAACCGTTCGATATGGAAAAAAGGTACGAGACCTACATTATAGATTACATTATTGTAACCAACTTACATCCAAACAGTTTTTGTGTAACACTAACGGTTCTTGCGTAATAGGCCAAAATGGCAAAAATTGAGTTAAAATTGGAAGCCATTTTGTTCGCCATCTTTAATGCTTGAGGTTTTACGCCTGGCGTCCTTCAGAATCTTAAACTGCACATTTTTTTGAATAGGTTCCTGCAAAAAACTGCCCTCACAGTGCAAGGTACACTAAAATTTCTTTTACGCTTCCATATATGTATTAAATGCAGTTTAGCCAATAATATGCAAATTAGGCCTATTTTATTCCAGGAAAACGGCAGCAGATAGCGTGGATAAGAATATTTTTTTTCGAATTCAGTACGCTTTTCAAGTTAGGAACAACCATGAAACCTTTTGTTGCAGTTTGTGGTGGATTAAGTCACGGATTTACTGGCTTAAGTTAAGCTAATTCGCACTATTACAGTCCCTTATCTCCTAACTTCGTTTATTACAGTCTTCGTAGGAAAGGAGAGCTGTAATGCGATCGTCATCTGCCGAATGCGTCTTCCCTGTCCTGAGCTAGGAGATCTTCGGCAGGAGATCCAGGAGAGCTTTGACAGAGAAGAAAGACAAGATTAAGAATGAAAAACTTAACAGAATCCAACACATCACTGTACAAAATCCTTGATGAGACAACAGAGCAAAACTAGAGGGGGTAGGGTACAGACGGGAAGGGATTCAAATAAATGGATTTGAGAGTGTGGGAGTGGAAGTCAGTGGAAGGCCTTAGCAGGCCTTCGTTCTCAAAGTTAAGGAGCCCGGAGACAGTGGCACGAACTAGGCTTTATACACACATCAATGTCTTGCGTATGACCTAGTCTGGAAAACAGGCAAATTACTTTTATAAATATTAGCAACGATGAAACACGACCGTTTTCTTTTTAATGCATTCCCATTTTATTAATAAATAAACAAGCACATCTTCACGTCACAAACATACACAAAACCGTCAATGCTATTTTCACATACTGTACATTTTAGACAAGACTTATTGTATCATAATGCCATCTGGCTTTGTTGTTTTTGGCACAGTAAAATTAGTAGCCCAATTGGCTATAAGAATAACTATAGACCTTTACAGGGTATTCTAATTATATTCTTGAATTACGAGCACAAACATTTTTCGTGTAACAAGTGTGCTAAAAACGGGCCTGAACAGTTAATCATTAGGAAGACATGATAATTAAAACAACTATATATAAACATAGTTATTTTATACAGGTGCACATCAGCAGTGGTATTGATTGCCAAGACTCGAACATGGAATCTGTCATCAAATTTGCCACCAGAGCCGACCCCTAGAACTTTTCTCATCACTTTATTAGTGTAACATAGTGTTTAAGGTGGACACTTTCTCTGGTGTGCTTTTTATTTTACCCTGTACATCCACATAATAACCCACTATTTTTTTTTTTTTTAATACTTACAAGTACATCAGTGATGCTTTAAATTAGCCATACTATTTAACCGTGGCCCACGAGAACAGTTCACAGATTATACCATGTGAACCAGTAGTTACCACAAATTTAGTTGGACCAAATCTGCCTGAATAAAAGGCCGTTTCACACCGCCAGTAACGTCAACTAAAGTAATAATGTACGGAAGGTGAGATGGGAGCACTAGAAAGGGGCTCCAAAAAGCTCGTCGAATTGACGTTTTTTAAGGTATCGCTGAAACGGCCTCTTATTGGCAAGGATCACTAACACAAAATTTTTTTGAAACATCGTGAATGGTAAATGAACAACATGCCATGCACCATGTGGTATTTTTCAAGCATCGGTCATCGAAATAGCTGATTCTTGCCCTCACATGTGAGGGCGCGTTTATGCAACGACTGGCCTTTGCATTCTTGCAGTTGAGAAGCTAGAAATTATCTGAAATTCCAACATGGCGGCGGATTTAGCTCGCAACGAAACAATTCAATAATTGAGTTTAGAAGCGATTAGGAAAATTGTTTCGTCAGAAGGAAATCTTTATCTTACTGTCACGAGTAAGACACTACAAGTATTTGCCCAAACGATGTCGGGTTTAGCTAATCCAGGTAGCGTTGTTACCATGGCAACGACACCTTTGCCATCGCGATTAAATTCCAGCTGCGACAATGCAAAGGCGAGTCGTTGCGTAAACGTGCCCTTTGTACCACTCGCGATTACAGATTTTGTCTTATAATTTAGGAAAAGATTGTATTGTTTAATAGTGAAATTCTGTTTGAAGCTGCTAAGCAAATCCTGCCATGTAGTCAACCAGAGTAAACTAACATCAACTTCTTCAAAAGTAATCACTGTTTCCGACAAGACTCAGCCAATTGCAGCTTCTCGTGGCAGAATATTAACTACCCTGATATTTTGGTAAGGCCTCCTACGGATCTCGCAGGCCTCGGCCTATAACAACTTCATGCTATTTTAGCTATGGCCATTAAGAAGATACTCTGCGGAATAGTCATATTGTGCATCACGTGGTTAATCAACGTCAATGTCTGAACTTTCACTAGACCTGCGTATCCGGTTTGGAGAACTGACCACCGGAAGTGAAGAACCGGATACGAAGGGAACCCTATTCGGCAACGGACAGCTATTGATTGCCAGAGTGGATTCTCTGCCTACTTGTTGTTGATGACGCAACAATGCAGCCTGCCATCTATCAGCAACAGTACTGCCATCAGTAACGTGAAGAAAATAGTTCTCCGGTTTATTTGTGCCATCACTGGCGGATGAAGACGGCGAGGGCGAGAGGTGATGCGTCCGTTGTTGCGCAGTACCACTGCTGGCACTATTAGCAGGGCAACTGGCTGATGGAGTGGAGGATAAAGTGTTACTGTCTGTCTTTGCGGCATGGTCGCGAGCCTCGTCGGGCAAGAGTTGTTTGCCAGTTTCAGCGTTAGTCGGTGATGGTGCCTCTTCAAGTTCCGCAGTTGGCGATGGGCTATTCTGGTTGGCTGTTGCCTCCTGAGCTTTGCGCATGCGCTCTTGCTCCTCGCGTTTCTGTTTACGCCATTTAGCTCGCCGGTTTTTGAACCAAACCTGCAAGTAAAAAAAAAAAAAGGATCTGTTATTATTGGAGTTGGTAGATTTTACCAATAACATGCTAAAATAGCTGCGAACTTTATTTTGGTTTTCAGGCATTTTTGGAGTCGTTATGTGTTAAAACTGTACGTGTCTCACTAATCAGACAATAAGCATTAAAAAAGGGGCTCGTGGAAAAACAAGATATATCGTTCTGAGAAAGAAAGAAAATAACAACTGCCCCAGGTTGGAATAGATCCCGGGCTAATCCCTTTAGCTTCAAGTTGAAAATTCCAGGCCTCCACTTGAAGGCCTTGCAGTTGATTAGACTATTTAACGCTGATTTTTGGACTCCTGGTCCCTCATCAGGAAAACAAAACACGAAAAATTCAAAAATTGAAATTATACTGTTGCACCACTTAGCTACCTGTCGTTCTGTGTGTTCGTTCAACATCGTAAAATTTCAATTTTTGTATTTTTCTTGTTTTGTTCGCCTGATGAGGGCCCAGTGGAGTCCGAAAAATTCACATTAAATAGTCTAATAAATTGCAAGGCTTCCATGTCAGCCAGGAATTTTTAACTTGATCTTCATTACCTTGAACCGGTTCTTCAATCCCTTTACAGTAAGTGTTAGTAAGTGTAGCACGAAGGCTGACTAGCTTTTAAGCACGGAGAGCTTGTGAGACCATAACTTTCCACTTACTAGGCTGAGTGCTCTCACATACTGCACTACCGGGGTGGACCCTGGCTTCAGCCTGTAGCCAAGGCCCACCCCAGTAGCGCAGTATGCGACAGCACCCAGCCTGGAGTATGCGGAAAGCTCTGGACTCGAGTCCCATCAGTCGGACTCGGTTGTCTTTTCTTTATTTCTCAGATCAATGTTTTCTCACAAGGCTAGTCTTTAATGTTGTTTGTTTCGTTAACCCTTCAACTCCTGATTTATTTTTTATTTGTTTATTTACCTGCCTTGTGTTATGCAGAATAGTTTGTGGAATGTAAGCATGTATGACGAAAACAGTTGCAGAACAAATGCACCAATAATGCGTTTCAAAAATTACTCCTCTAAACAAAAAATTAAAACAAGAAAGGGGTAGAGAAGCCATAAATCGTCTTCAGGCTTCTGACATGCAGGACTCAGGGTCCGGCAGATTGAGCCAGTGAAGTGAAGCAAGCGAATTCCACGCACGTGACCAATGTTAAGACCAAGTAGACCTCCACTATAGCCATAGGTAAGGACAAGTAGACCTCCACTATAGCCATGGGTAAGGACAAGTAGACAAGGGAGAAATAACTGAAATAACCATTGGTAAGGGTCAATTATATGACCAATGGGCACTGCCAAATGAACATTGGTAAGAGGCAACTATAGTAAAACTAAGAAATAATCGTTGGTAAAAGCAAGTGGGCAAGTAAATGGGTTCTGTGGAACAAACCAGTAATAAGGGGCAAATACAAAATAGAGAAATTAGACAAGTTAATGGGCTCCACAAAAATAACCGTGCAGAGTAAAGCTAAGAAGAAACCACTGGTAAGGGCAAGTAGACAAGCTAATGGGGTCCGTGGAAATGACCATTGGTACGGGAAGCTAAGAAATAGCCATTGGTAAGGGGCAAGTAGTCAAGTCAAGAAATAACCACTCGTAAGGGGCAAGTAGACAATCTAAGAAATAGCCACTCGTAAGGGGCAAGTAGACAATCTAAGAAATAACCATTGATACGCGCAAGTAGACAATCTAAGAAATAATCACTCGTAAGGGGCAAGTAGACAATCTACGAAATTACCACTCGTAAGGGGCAAGTAGACAATCTAAGAAATAACCACTCGTAAGGGGCACGTAGACAATCTAAGAAATAACCATTGATACGGGCAAGTAGGCAAGCCAAGGAAGGGAAGGGAGCGTGGGGTCCTTGCAACATACCCCCCCCCCTCCCAAAATAAAGTTCACACCACAGGAGCAAGCAACCCTGTTACATACAGCTAGTTGGTACCATAGGGGTTTTTCTGCTATAACCAATAAATAACAACTATACACACTATGGGATCGACGAAATGAAGCAGGTGGACTAGAGACACATCACCGCCTTTGTGTCCTCCGGCTGAAGAGAAGACTTAGAAATAACATTGCATTCTACGCAGTCAGTTCTTTATGATCAATTTAGGGTTATCGCTTTTTTTCCAAGCAAAACTACAAAATTGAGAATATACAAAATCAAAGACGGAGGGATACAAAAATTTCATACATGCTTTTGGCTGGACAGATACTTCTTGAGTCCCCAAATGCCGCGAGGTAAATCGTATTATTTATTTACTTTCTTTCGAACTGAATGCAAAAGACCAATAATAACAAATGGTATAATTGGGCATCAAATTCGTTCAGCTTAAATAAACAACTGCTGGGAAAGAGTACAGAAGTCGTATAGTTTTGGACGATTGCAAGAGGGGAGGGAGGGTTGTGTTTTTTTAAGACTTTCTTCGTGACAAGATTTGTAAATGGTATGTCGGACCTGCCCACTGAAAATCATTTTCGATACCCTTCGTAAGGTTCTTTTGTAGAATTTTATAGAATTGTGTAGAATATGAAGTCTGTAATAAATTTTGCGCTCAATTGAACATGGACGTTCAATTGTTATGAATAATTAAGGAAAATTAGAAATAAGCCATTAGCGAAAATTATACCCTAGACTAGAAATAACGTAGTTCAATAAGCCACCTTTATGCACTTACGTTTCGTCGGAGTGGCATGAACCGGATTCCGATTCGAAATGGCTACCCAGTTCGCCCCCAGATCACTTGGGCCGCATAAAAATAACTCATTGAACCCATTATTAAGGTCACAACCGTGACCAGGACTCCATTCGACCTAATTTGCTTGGCCATAGGCAATGGAGAGGGAAGACAAATCATACACTCATAAAGCTCAATAAAGGAGAAACAAATAGACACAAATCGCTGTAAATAAATTACAGCGATTTGTGTTTATTTATTGTTATGAATAATAAATGTCTCATCAGTCAAGTGGTTGCTTGTGCATCAATGGGTTTTTTTTTAAAGATGAACAGTAATTTGTTACTAAACAAACGTAAATCGCTGTAAATTATTCAAGAGTAAAGGAAACAATAGCGAAAATCGTATCGTTACCAAGAATTCTTTTCCTGCCTTTGGATTCTTAAGATTGCATTTATCTCAGTGAGCAGCCACTTTGGTACTCTTCTTTCTTTAATATTATTTTTTGTTGCATTGCAGGTATTTTGCTAATTTAGCTGCAAAAGCCTATTTAGCTAAGAAATCACCTTTCTTCTTTTGTTGTAAGCCTTTCAAAAAAAAAAAAGCTGTTAGGTTATTAACATTAGAATTCAGTTGGGGACCGGAGGTGGCTACGAGGTGGATGAATGGTTTGTTGCTCTCTTCACAGTCAGTAAAATATGCTACATTTCGACGAGTCACACACTAGTTCTTACCATGCCACATTGCCAAACTCATGTCTTAAGTGTTTGTGAGATGTTTGAAGAGAAAACGTATGGCTTATTAACGAAAACAGCTATAGACAATATACAACACGTTTCACGCCTTCAGATTTGTATAGTTTTACGAATGATTCGAAAGATTGTTTCTATTTTTATGACTATAGCGCAGCGATAGTGTCAACGGCTTTGGTGCAAGAGGTCCCCAGTTCGAATCCCGTAGCTTGCATCTTTCTTTCTTTAACCTATCGATTATTTTTTAAGCCTTTCTTTTAGTCTTGTGATGGCCATCAACTCCTGTTTTTTAAACAATTTAATTTTTTTTGTTGCATTTTTAAGATTGTGGTTGTCTCGGTGACATTTTTTTTCCCGGCCTACCGTACTTTGGGTGTATTCTGAAGTGAGTTAAAAAAAAAGCAATTATCATTTGGTATAGGTTAGCTGTGCCCTACTCCCCCACCTCACCCCGCACAGGAGCCACCAATGTGAACACTCTAGAATTATCTGTGTAATAGGGTCAAGTAGTGCACAAACAGAAAGGCTTAACAAGAACAATAAAATGCCTTTCATTTTCAGCTTCTTTCCGAAATTCGGCAATGCGGTTGGCACCACTTTAGGAAGTACCCATTCATGTGAAAAACTTCAAATTTTAAATATAGAACATTAAAGCATTAAGGCTTAAATGCGTTTTTAATGATTTTTCTCTAGCTCAAGAAAAATCGGGAAGCCAACCAGTTGAATCTAATAGACATCAGCCTTATTAGCACACGATTCTGCTAGTATTTCTTTGGCAGAACATAAACAAAAAACGAATTCACCCTGCTTAGTCAAAATATTCGTGAGTCTGTTTTTCCTTCTGCTTTGCGAAGGAGGGTTCTTTTGTTTTTGTGGCTAGGGCAAACTTTTCCTCGGGAAAAAATAAAGCCAAATTTGCCATAAAAACAGGAAACAAAAAATTTTGGTAACGTTTACCAAAAATGGCTAAAATTGGGTATACCTTTACAGTGAACTTATGAACTATGTTGCTTTCAAAGTGGGTTCGGGAAGGCTTTGTTTGGCCATGAATAAATGGCACAGATGGTAGGAGCATCCGAGTTGTGATCTGGAATTCGATGGTTTGAGTCCCCGGTCAAGTCAGCTCAGTGAAATAAGTCTGTAATAAAGGCTTAACGAATCACGTTAGCTCAGTGAAATAAGTGCCAACGAATCACGTCATCTCAGTGAAATAAGGTCTTAATAAGGGTTTAACGAAATTGGTAACCATTTTTTAACCATATGATTTTCGTTGTTGCACTATTGTGCTATTGTTCCTTTACTCCTATTATTTTGTCCGATCTGGACGTAATCAGCGTTTTAAAAACATGATAATTTCGATGTCTCATTTTTAATCCCTCCCGCACTCACCCTTCCCTCCCTAAAAAACATTGTCCATATCTCGTGAAAAATAGACATACGTTAGTCATTATAACACCATGTTTTCAATCGTGCAGATTAGTCAGTCTACATGTTGTGAGTCAGTTGGGTATTGGAAGGGGGTTCGAGTGACAACATACACTTGCTGGGCTATAGGCGTATTTCATCTAATTATGTGACGGTTGTTTAGCCGATTC
>JAHWFP010173865.1:82596-93488 GCA_023313725.1 Lithobius niger | reverse complement strand
TAGAGCGCCCGGCTAGTAAACGGGATGTCCTGGGTTCGAGTCACAGTCGGGGCAGTAGTCTTTTCTTTCTTTCTCAGACTAGTGTATTGTGTATCCTCACAAGGCCAGTCTTTAATGCAGACTGCTTGCTTCATTTATGTAAATAGCTTAATTTTTAAGATTTATAAGAGACTATATAGGTCCGCTAAGTAAGTAATATCTTCTGAAATACATGATGTATTAAATGACGTTTGCAGCAAACACTGGCGCTAACTAGGCCTATCAGGAATGTTACCACCAAACATTGTTTTACATAAGTTAGTGGTACCGGACAAGTCATACGGCACTATAACGCCCCGTTAGAAAAAGAAGAAGAAAAGGAAAATATGTGCAAATTTAAAGGTACGTGCCTGCATGTTGGTTTTTCTGTATGACACAGGTTTCCAACATTAGTTCACACGTATGCAAATGTCGCAAACGCTTTTATTTTCCTGTTTTTTTCTCAAGCACGAAACGATTTTGCTACATTCACTCAAACGTATGTGAATGTTGCAACAGCTATTTACGCGCAGGATGCTTGCCTTTTTTTTAGCCCATTTTCACCCACCAATGCTGACTTCCCCCCCCCCCTACCTCCTCCGCGAAAAGTTGGCGTTCGTCACGGCTCATTGTGCATATTACCGACACAAGGAGCTCAGCAAGATACAATAACTTGATAACAACAAACATTTTCGCATTCACCGAATCTTATATAGTACATAATTATCATGCAACACTAGAAACTATACCCGCGAACCACACAGCTATGGAGAAAGTGTCGTTGTCGTGACCAACTTAGCTTCGTAGGTGGCTGACATTGACACAGTTTTTTGAGGTGTGTGACACTCATACAACTACGTTTCTGGGAGCCCTGGGTAAACAATACAAACGTAGCTCTTTTCCTATAATTTTAAGGACTTTTTTTTAGGTGTTTAACAGCTTTGCACGCAGTTTCATTTTCATTTTACATAGTATGTTGATTTTAACGTTCGAGGGCCTCCTGGTAGAGGTTAGAATCAAACTATGTACAATCAATGCGGTGCTCGGTTGAGTGTCTTCCCCCGCCCCCTCCCAATTAAGACCCTGCATGGCGTACGGCTAGCCAGTCGTATCAATCAGCAATCAATGGGATAAAGAATTCCTCCTAAAAGAAACCGTTATTCTGGTGTCTGCTGAACTTATTGTTGATGGCTACGTTACGAGTCGGTACATTACTTAAAATTCTTGACGGCCAATTTGCTTTTATTGCTGTGTTCACGATGTGTGATTAATGATGATATGTTGAAAGTCTAATTGTGTGTCCGTGATGTATGGTTTCAATAATGTTACGTTGAAAGTCAAAATATTGCTACCATGAGGTGTGATTAATGATAACTGAATGTCAAAATCTCCGAATCTCATCCCTAATTTCTTTGATATAATTATGAACTAACATCCACAAACAGGGGTTGGAAGGGGGCGTCGGGCGAAAACTAACTGAAAAATCGTCTAATGAGATAATTATCTAATACCTGCCTAAATAAAAAAATCTGGAAAATCATCTAAACGAAATATAGTATAATGGATAAACGTCTAACTGGACAATAATATACCTGCGGTTTCTGACGTTACATGTATATAGCCGCATCGAGCGCGGCAGGGACATTAGCCGATTTTCCATTATACCAAGAATTTATAGGATTCTTGCTTATAAATTCTTGAGTATACTAATTTCGTGTTAGACGATTTTCCATTACACGAATTTCGTGTTGGACGATTCTTCGTTATACTGTATACGTTTTTCCAATCATGCGATTTTCCAGTAAGACGATAGCCCCTCGCAATGGGTTCAAAAGTTATCGTGTCAACAGACACCAGCGCAGATTGAGATGCTCCACTGCTACGCTTCGCACCGCACTTCAAGAAAACGCCAGCCATCAGTTTAATTAACGGTAAACGGACACGTCATATTTGTGAGTGACACTTCCCGCCCCTAATCCAGTAAGATAGCTGTTGAAGTCCTTCAATGGACCCACCTAAAAAAAAAAGATCACTCCAGAAAGAAGGAGGCGAGTGAGTGATTCGCGAACCACTAATCGATAGAGAATCGAAGGTGAACTCAATCCGTTAAGCTGCTACACTACAATCCTCTTTGTTCTGTTTATAGTGTTGGCTGCGTTCACAGGGAAGACCCGTAAGCTCTTAATCGGAAAACGAGCCTAATGCGATTCCCCTCGGGAAACACGAAATAGGAAAACAGCCACGAATAGGGGAAGACAACGAGAATCGGCCAAAACCCGACGGGATACTACCGGTATTCCCCCCTATAGGTATGTGGAAATGAGATACTTTGGTGTTCCTGTCTAGGTAAAAAACGATACGCTCGTCTTCTGGAGCACAGGAGGCTATGAACCAACGAACAAGCACCAATTTGTTTATACAGAGGGTTTTTAACCATTAATTTGGTTTCGTATCCTGCGGGAAGTGCTTTGCCAATTTTGTGACAGTTTCCCGGGGACTCTCGTTTCCTAACCAAAAGAACGACGGCGCGAACCTCGTGATTGACCGGATGGTAAGGTACACAGAGATCGTAAAAAGAAAACGGCTAGAAATCATAGTGCCAAATTAAGGGTTAGTAGAAGCCCCCTTCGAGTGAAGTAATTTCAAACTTCCGTATACAAGCCTGACAAATAATAACCTCAAAACTATTCATCATATCTACATACCAAAAAAAACCTACATATTCATCATACTGCGAGGACAGTGCATAAAGGCTATAATAGATTTATATTATTCAGTGAGAACAAAGTTTCAATTTTGGGATTGTGATTCAGGTTTACCTTTTCAGTCGTAGGGTGAATTCATTGACTTCTTGGTCCAAACATTGTTTCGTAAATTGTTCCCTTATCAGGATAGTCTTTAGTACCGTACGCGAAAAGACCTGTACAATATTGAAAAAAAGGAACTTTTTACGGAGCTGTTCCATGTTCTGTGCCCATCCTGAGAAATACTTGAAAATTATTTCTCTGGAGAAATTCTGAGGTTCGTTGTATCGAGTGTCTATTTATAAGCATTTAATAACTAAAAAAAAAAAAAAAAAAAAACAAACAAAGAGCTGTAACGACAAAACGACGGGTCGAACCTCATGAGGGAAGAAGGGATGGATGTCTGTCTAAAAAACACTCTTCAGGAAGATTAACCCTAACAAATTTACAGCCAACCACCATTTGACTCACTCAGGGAGCACAATGTCCAGCAAAAAAAATTCTAAATCGAAGTACTGTTATAATATCACGTCAGTAATTTATCATTAAGCAAATATAAATGCAAACTTAGCTTTACGGTTTTGGATATAGCCTACCGACATTAGAGACACAGACAAGATGTAGGAAAAAAAAATTGAAAAAATTCCTAATCTGAAGACAAACATTAGCTCGAATAAAAATAAATGTTGATCACCTCCAGGGCAACTGGTGAAAACAGATATCAGAAAATTGTTGACACCTTTCGAATGCTTTCTTTAAGAGTAAAGTTTTACTCTTTTTGGTCACAATTTTAGCGCAATTCTTTACATCTAGTTTTCCTTTCCATTCCCCAACGCCACGTCTAAATTTCGAAAGTTCATCGGGATGCTCATCATTTTTTTGCAACAAAATTTCGGGTATCTTTGGCCAACAATCCATTTCATACGATTCCGGTCCGTAAACGGGGAGGATCAACCTTTTCATCCCATTATGAAACTTGATCTGTTTTGTCCTCATCTTGGACCCTTCACTCCCGGTAAGAAGACCGGCTCTATAAGTTGATTTGTCATTGCTGTTCGTAGGGCTTCCATGCTTGTTCCTGCCTGCGGTCTGGAGGATCAAGGATGGAATTGCGCAAGATGGCGACAATGTTGATGATGATGATGAAATAATAAACCGTAAAATCTCCAGAAATACGGAAGAGGCGCCCTGAGGCTAAGGCAAACGCACGCAGCTTAAGCTTAAATCCACTGCAAGTCAACATTATTAGCCGCTAATGCAACGAACCAGGTTCGTGCAGCAAATCCTTTGGCTAGACGTTACTGCTACCAATACGTGGGTATGTAAGACTTGCAAGATGTATCAAAATTTGCTCCTACAGTGTGGCAAAAAAAAAAAATCGTGCTTAAAGTTAAAATTTTGCGTTGTTAGAGAACCCAGCATATACTTTGCGAAAGACGGCAAAAAAAAAACAAAAAAAAAAAGGAAAAGTTAATGCGAATGCTGGCGGCGGGGGCGCATTGAGGCTTAATGGCGCGTCGACAACTTGGTCATTAGCGCCAACCTCAGTCACAGTGCAGTGGTCCGGGTTGCCACTGCACCACACATTACAGAGACTCCATGCTCCATGCTTTATCGTATGTTCACCATTACACATGCTTTGTCCAGGGCGTAATTAAGCAGTTATAAGTTAACTACCGGCTGGTGGCGTTTATTTCTTACAGTCCAGTGAATCGTTACCTTTTACTAGTGGGAAGGCTTTGCTCGTCGACTATCTCCGCCATTTTGTCAATAATCCTAATGAAGAAAAAAACTACAGGTGTGCCATCATTAGTCAGTGGATTCAGCGGAAAATCCGCCTCGATGAGCCGATGCGTCCGATGCTTTAGCAGTGACCTCACACGGAGGGTTAACAAAATTAGCTCACGTTTAAGAACAACTTCGATGAGGAGTGGTAACAGTGCTGGACTGTTTGGTGAAAATATAGGAAACTGCTCAAAACCACTGAACGCTCCTTTGATGGCACTGGAGAGAGGGGGGGGGGGATTGAGCTTAATGGTGCGTCGACAGCAAGGTCATTAGCACCAACCTCAGTCACAGTGCAGTAGTCCGGATTGCCACTGAGCCACACATTACAGCGGTGTTAAAATAACCACAAAACTAGAGCTTATCATAAATCTGTACCTCCTGCAAAAATTTTGAAACCACCGTACTGGAGGCCAGCCTTATCACCCAACTGACGCGCTAAGTCTCATGGTAGATGAAAACGGCGTCGAACACCTTCAAGAATATTAACTAAATAAATAATACAGAAACAATGCACGGGGCATCCCAGCCACCCAAATTCCCAAGCGGCAGAAGTTAAGTGGAAAAGGTACCACCATTATGACAGTTGTTTTTTTTGCCACATGAGGGAAGAAACCGAAGTACCCGGAACAAATCCTCGTGCAACAGGCGGGAAACAACCGGAGAAAAACCTGTACATATACACTTCCCATCACCAGGATCGAACCAGGGTCTGTAGGAAGCCGGAGATGTATAGCTGGGACCAGGACGCCTATCGAATCTGTCGATGCCCCAATCCTCGCAGCTATACCCGTACACCCGGAACGGCACTGGTCGTGCACCGTGCAGCCAGTGCCAAGTTGGGATCCAACCAAGCTACTACCGTGGAAGGTGACTGGTTCCAGGCACCCACGGTGGCCCAGACATCGCTTGGAGAGCCTCATCCTGGCCTGGCCTGGTCTTAACACACGGCGACCGCTCAATCTGAAGTCAATACGATTGCAAAATACAACGCTTTGTTATATATTGTCTTTGATTCAAACACAACAGTTCTGTACGATAGCTATTTCATAATGCTGAAATGCTGAAATCTATATTGGTTTTTCGGCCTCCTGTATTGTTATGCCAGTAACGTAAGGCTTTTAGGCTCAATGAAATAAAGTAAAGTAAAGTAAAAAAGTCTAATAGAATGAATAGAATAGAATTCTTACGCACGTTTTTTCCCCGTCTAGATGGAATAATGCCATTCGTATTGTTGGGTTGAGGGTGTGACAGTGTGGCCCCATGAGATAACCAAGGGGGACAGGCCGTCACTATAGAAGCATCTCCTAAAGTTGCTCCAAGACTGCATGTTTAGGGGCAACAAGTGACTAATTGCAGTTGTTCACTCGTTACTGCACATGCACGGGCTCTAAACTGCCCAATGTCTTCCTTACTGATCGCTATAAAAGCAAAGGTAAGAAAGATATTGGGACAGATGCGCAACACGCATATTGGTGTGTGGACATAGCCAAGGCAGGGCTGTGGAGGGGGATGAGGCTTAATGGTGTATCGACAGCCAGGTTATTAGTGCCAAACTCAATCACAGTGCAGTGGTTTGGGTCGCCACAAATTACAGACATGTTAAACAAACCCTAAATCTAGGTCTTATCATAAATCTGAACCTCCTACAAAAATTAAAAATCCCCGTACAGGAGGGCAGACTTATCACCTAATTGACGCACTATGTCTCGTGGAAGATGAAAACGGCGACGAATCATCAAGATGGAGACAATCAACAAGCAGGTGTCTCGGACCGTAAATGGCCTTTAACACCAATGACAATCTGGAGGACTAACTCCCCTCAAAAGAAAACAGTGAGTAAGTTTGGTATGACCAATGCGTAAAAGGGTAAACACAACCTCTTCAAGCCGAGTGGCATTCCTGGACAGTGTCTTTGATAGCCCGGGCTTGATTGCTGTCTCGTCTGTCACATAAGGCTTGCCAAAAAACATGCAATCTCGGACATAGACTTGGAAAGACTTCTGAGGGAACAAGGCCGAGATCCCTTTCGAGAGAACGAGAAAAGAACCCTTTCGCTGTAGACTCAGCGTACTCTTCCCAGCAATCTCAACATGGCCCGGGACCCACCAGAAAATCACGGTTTTATGCTGGCCAGCAAGCGGGAAAGCAGAGCTAGGATGCGTTATTTCAAGGGGTTCCTAGTGTTGTATGTTGCCAAGGACTCCAGGGCACTCATGGAATCACTAAAGATGATAAAATGCGTGCCCTGAACGTCAAGGATCCAGTCAACAGCCATACCGAGTACCAGAAGCTCCGCAGAAAACATAGAATAGCTTGATGGAAGGCGATGGACTCAGCCACTCCTGGGAATGTCATGACAGATAAGTGTTACCATGAAGGGGCAGACTTCAGAATTGCAATGCCTGTGTTGCACACACTAACACAAGGGGCAAGGCTAGCGCGAACTGTTGATTCTGATGTGGTGGTCATTTTCAGCTACCATTTTACCTATTTTAACTATACAGTACTTCAGAAGACAGCAGAGTTATCATCAGTTTCAGAGCAAGCAAAAACAAGCGGATGATCAATGTCGGCCAAATGTGAGATGCACTTGGACCACATCATTAAAGCTGCACACTTCCATTTTCGTTTGCTCTCACTGGTTGTGACTCAACGTCGTCAGTACGAGGGAAATCTATAAGAGAATGGCCTACAATATCTGGTAGAAGAGCCCAGAGACAGTCGCAGTAGTAATGGCTGAAATTATGGAATACCCGCCCATTCACCAAGCAAACCTTGGAGCCCCACAATTCAAGGTTTTAGAGTAGTTTTTAATCGAGGCGCAGCAGCCACTATCATAGTCAACGAAAGGAAACGTTCTGTCACCCTAATCAAAATCCTGAGTGATACACCAGACAAAGACGCTCTCCTGCAACACTGTCTTAAGTGTATACCAAGCAAGTATCTGGATCTGCGATCACAAGAATGAGGTGAACCCTGCAGATCCAAAATATATACGGGTGGATGGAAAGGGCTCATTTCCTTATGGATATATATCCCCGAAGCCAGTGCTGCTTGTGAAGGAATGGTGAAGTGCAGGTACAAGCATGTAGCAAAGTGAGTTGCTGCAGAAAGAAGTTACTCGATTGTACTGCTCTCTGCAAGTACTCTTGCTTATAAGTGATTTGTAGGTACTCATACTTTTAGGTAGTCATATATCAGAGTGAATTTGTTTTTTTTTTCCCCTTAGCTTTGCATTTAGAATTTTCTAAGGGAACACGAGAACAACGCCAGACTTCCAATACAAATTGGAGTGAACCCCCACCTCCCCACCACCCTCCCCCATCTCTTGCGGCACAGGAAAAAGCCGTCCACCTATATGGTGGTATTAGTACAAAAATCCCTTAAAAGTGTAAAATACGGATGTAAGCCTTTAAAAACTTCATGATCTAAAGTCGACAACAGACAAGAAAAAGACATGAAAGCCATCAGCGTCGCAGTAATACGTGTAAATGAATCTCCAGCGTCCCAGAAACAAGCTACATCGTCTTTTACACGTATAAGTGTGGTACTAATGGCTACATGTCTTTTTCTTTTTACATATTTTTAAAAGGCTTAACATTCTTATTTTATGCTTTAGCGTTTTTAAATGTTGATATCTGGTTTTTTACTTCTTGGAGGTATCTCAGATAAATGTTTTTTCGGCATGAATATCAGTCAATTAGTATGTGAAGACCAATAAGCAACCTCCTCGAACGAAGCGATACGACGCCATCGGAGCGAGATACGTGGCTAGTATGAGAGAGGTGAACGCTTTTTGAGAAAAATCATATAAACTAGATTTGAGATAAACGAGATTGAGATGAAGGCGATTGGAGATTAGCGAAGTAAACAAGATTTGACATAAATGACGAAATTTGCAAGACGGGATATACAAGATTAGAGAAATTATCACAGTAACGAGATTTAGGCTAAAATGTAACATTTATTTTGATATCACGATTTCTTCATCAGACTGCCTCCAATAAAATTCATATCTGCAGCTTTATTGGTAGGGTTCTATTCGTGATTCTTGTCTCCACAGAACACTCTTAGTATTAAACTGTTCTCATTACTCACTCTATACTATTGCATATTACTTTATTGAATAAAGTTTGAGAAACTTGAAAAGTTTCCTTCGCCAGCAAAGAGTATTGATTCAGTTGCGAGATAAAGGCAAAAACTCCGAACAACGACAACAAAAGAACCTGGGCCTTTTTAATACCACATTTTAAGCACATAAAAATTTAAAATCAGTTCATTGGTTCGACCTGTACGGGTGAGAAAAAAAAGTCCCAACAGGAACGACAATAAGAATACTGTAGTCATGTTAAAATAGCCTTCAAAAAGCCAAGGTCCTTGTTAGTACTGGCATTTTAAGCTATGAAAGTTGAAAATCTGCTTATTGGTTCGATTTTTAGGTGAGAGCAAAATATATCCCAGCAACAACAACAATTTTGTAGTAACGTTAATATAGCGTATAAAAGACCCTGGTCCTTGTTAATGCCTATATTTTAAACTACAAGAATTCAAGATCAGCTCGTTGGTTCAACACTGGTAGGTAAGAGCAAAATTTCCCCAACAAGAATACAACAACAAGAATATTGTAGTCATACTAAAATAGCGTTCAAAAGTCCCTGATCCTGGTTATTACCTGCATTTTATCCTATAAAAGTAGGAAACCGGTTCATTTTACCTCGATCTCTCGGCGAGAGCAAAATTTCCCCAACAAGACTGACAACAAGAGTATTGTAGACATGTTTAATTAAAATAGCGTTCAAACGAGATGCGGTAATGTGGTCTGGTTCTTGTTCATACCTACATTTTAAGCAGGGTTGTTACGATTATAATCAAGTGATTATACTTGAAAACCACCTGATTATAATCAAGGACCAGGTTGACACAACTATTGAAATCCGAGTACAACAGACCTTGAACAACAAGTGCCGCATAGCGTCTTCTGCAGACATGGAACGTTATGTATGTTTTCCACTTTTTGGTCGGGTCCACACAAAATACGCCACCGACTTGGACAACCAAAGTGCTGCTACATCTCCTATACACCTAACCTAACTTTACTAAGTAACACTACTGTAATAACCGGTACTTCAGTGTGTATGTTAATATTTCAATTTACACTTAGTAATCACGTTAATAACACTTTAATCTTTTAATACTTAATAGATCTGTATGTATTGGCATTTTGGCAGTAGCAACTAGCAACTGAGCAAATAGTTAAAGCTACTAATGTCAGAATTAAAAGAAGCAAGCAGTCTGCATTAAAGACGGGCCTTGTGAGGATACACAATAGACTAGGCTGAGAAAAAGAAAAGACAACTGCCCCGACTAGGACTCGAACCCAGGACTTACCGTTTATTAGCCAGGTACTCTAACCACTGCGCTACCGGGGCGGGTTCTGGCTTCCGTATATATGTCATAATTGTTGTTGTGCTATACAGCTTATTAAAATCGGATTATAATCAAAATAATCTTGATTATAACCAAAATAATCAGATTAATTCGATTATTTTAAAATAATCATGATTATTTCCAACCCTGATTTTAAGCTATCGTGTTTTTGTTGCGGTCTCCAGGTGGGGCGAAGAGCCCCAACAATAAGAACAACAACAACAAGAAATCGGTTCGATTGTTATCATTAAAACTTTTAAATACAGTGAAGTTATGACACGACTCTAAATAAAGAATTTCATTGATCTATATACGTCAATTCCAGGGAAAAATCTAGGGTTTCAAAGTTTGACTCCGGCTTTACATGAGGCACCGTCCTTGATGAGACACTTTTGTTCTACTCCGACAAACGGTGACGCAGAGAGTTGTTTTCAATCCACAATTTCAACTTTTCAGTATTCCCGCCATTATTTAATTAAATTTTAGGCCTCTACTATAGATCCCATTTGTATAGTCTGAGCGCCATTTCTTACTATCGGCGATTAGAGGCTTTATCTCATAATGCGGGTTGAATAGCTTGACCTCAAGCATGAAGGCTGGACCATACCTATGGCTTCCCTATTTAATTAATAGGGTCCGTCATGCGTTGGCGAATACGTCTGTAAAGTATACCATTCAGACTTGGGATTGGGTTTCATGTTTTTTGTGTATATAACATCAACAAATGCTGAGCGACGGAAGCCTCACGAATACTGGTGATTAAATATTTTGAAAGGATTAAAGCAACACGATACTGTGTGTAGGTAAGCGAAGCTTATAGGCCCGAGGATTGTGTTATTTACCACTGTCACAGTTCTCGGCGTATTTTACACAGCCTAGGCATATCTTTACGATGATGTTGAAGGTATTTTTTTC
>JAHWFP010173865.1:43062-65190 GCA_023313725.1 Lithobius niger | reverse complement strand
ATATATATATGAGCATGGCGACCACTTAGACACGTTATGTCTTTACGGCAAAGGCAGTTTGGCTGTTTTCACAATGCGACAATGACAATGCGACAGAAAAGGCTGAAACTTGTTGGATCGGGAGACTTTGGTCGCCTGACGACATAAAAGTCACTGTTAGTGACACAGCTTGTTGAACGTTTTCTTGTTGAAAAAACGACGAGAATAACGTCGATATTTGCCTAATTAGTAATTACTAATAACTACTGGTAACGCTTTTTTGTATCACGAAAATAAATTCTTCCATGCGGTGAATAAAGCTGATTTTTAGCTCATTTTACGGGTATTGCTCTGGAGATGTGCCCTTTCATTATGGACCTTTCTAATTGGTTAAGTGGTTAGGTAGCTCCAAACGTCCTAATCGGTTGTTTTACATAGTTTTAAACATTGTTATTATGCAACAATGCCAAACTGAACATTAAATAATTCCGTGCGTTTGCAAGGAGATACTTCAGTACTAATAAGAAATCCGTATTATTTGAAAAAAAATGCCATCATTTCGGTGTTGTATTTCATCAACATTTAAAAGCAGAACAGTAGAGCTCGAGCGAAATTCTCAAACAATGATTTAAAGTCCAAAACTGGAATGCGAATTGTCAGTTTTTTTTTTACGTTACCTCTACTCGTTCTTCCTTGAGGTCCACTTTGAGTGCCAGTTCTTCCCTCAGCAAGACGTCTGGGTAGTGAGTTTTGTCAAAAGTGGCTTCCAGTTGTTCCAACTGCTCTTCTGTGAAGATAGTTCGATGTCGACGCTTGCGTTTAGGGGTATTGGAGTGATGATGCGCTGACGAACAGTTGGCGTACATCGGGGAAAAAGCTAAAAATAAATAGATGAGACAGTGGATGAAACTCATCGCAATTATATGGGCGACAATGAGTCGCTAAAATTAACCAAATGCAACAATGTTAAGAAATGTGTGCAAATGAAACAATGGATGAAAATCAATGAAATATTAAGGACAGCTGTCACGTGTTAGGGAGAAGGCTATAAGAATCATGCAAAATGCCTGTGGACGTACACCTCCATGACAGAACGTTTTCTCCAGCTTTCGGTAGCAACACGGCTATCTCTGCAGGTCTGTAGTGAGAAATATTATCAAGAATGTGTAGGGATGGTGAGGAGAATTTGTAACTCTAAAAGTCCCTATTGAAACGTGTTAGGTTCGTTTCTATTAGTTCTGTGTGAGTTTTCAGAGGGCGCCACGTGTTCCTTCTGGTAATTTATGCTCATGTTTTAACCCAAATCAAAAGTAAACTAAATTACAACGAAGCTAAAGCAGTAATTAAATAATAATTAAATACAAGCTAGTTTCGCTTAGTTTAGTTTAATCATATCAAAAACCAAAACTGGTAAAAGGGGCCGCCAAGTTCCGAATGGTTCGGCCCTTCAAAGGAGTGATATCAATACACCAAAACATTCGCCAAGTTAATCGCACCGCTTAATAGTTCGAAGGTTAAATGAAAACTAGAACATTGCTAATTTCGGCAGCAATGTTCAAGTTTTCATTTAACGTCCAAAGTATTATTCGGTGCGATTAACTTGGCGAATGTTTTGGTGTGTTGATATCACTCCTTTGAATCGTCGAACCATTCGGAACTTGGCGGCCTCTTTTACCAGTTTTGGTTTTTGATATGATATCAGTCCTTTTTTTAAAATTCTGTATTAGACCACTCCACTACCGTGCAGATCGGTAATAAAGTGGCATGTCAATTGTAATTGTTGTAATTTGTTTTATTTCGTTAGTTTTGGTGTGTTGATATAACTCCTTTGAAGGGCAGAACCACTCTCAACTTGGTGGCCGATTCACCAGTTTTTACCTTTGTTTATTTTGCTTTGTTTTTAGAGATGGTTTATTTTTCGTGAATTGGACGTGAATACAATTTCTTTGGCAATGTTGTTTAGATTCATCGTGCTACACTAGTGTGTGTCCAGCACGCACGTCAGTATACACGTTGTCATTGTCCGAACTTTGGCTGTCCAATGAGAGACGATGCCCACAATAATAACAATGGTTATAACAATATTTTCGTACTTACACGCCATCCCACGCCATTCTCGTTACACCCCTAGGCTCCAAACGATAAAAGGTAAGCAGTTCGTATCGTGCTGTAGCCATTCGTCCAATTTCATAGATGGAAGCCTTCCCGTTATCTCGGTATCGATGAATAATCACCCTATGGAAATTAACATGGGGATGAGCGGACTTGAATTAGCTAGTAGCTAGCTAGTTACACATTTACAACGTTACTGAGGGTCAGATTTTGCATTGAAAGCAGCTTAGCTGGCATTCCTACACGAGTTAATTTGTGTCAGGTGGGTCATTGCTCTTGATTTCAACACAATTTAAGCTTTTGTACTGCTTTATTATTTTTCCTCAAGTACCTAAGACTGACGCTATGGCGCCGCGCTACAATGGTTTACAACCTCGACATTTGAATAAATGTGATGTTTGTTGTGATCATTGTTACCTAACTTGGCGCGACACACTAGCGTGTGACTAGATTTTAATCCGAAAACTGAGTAGAAATTCCCACATAAAACACATGGTGCCCTCTATAAACTTGGGCGGAACTATAATAGAAATTGATCTAAGACTTTTCAGCAGGGGTCTCAGTCAGAAATTCTACTCCCCAACCGTATAAATTTTTGATATTATTGAAATAGCATTAAGGTGGATATTTTCAGCAGACAGTATACTTAACTTTCTGTGGCATGTGATGCCGTGACACATATTTTTTTTTGGCGTAGGGTGTGCACCGTTATAAAGGTGGGTGTAAAAAAATTATCTGCCCTATAGGTTTAATGTTGCACCCTTAAAGATTTAACAATCAACCACAGTTTTAGCCTGCCGAGGTTAAACATTATGTCTCTAATGGTCCAGTAGACTATAATCGTGATAATCCTGATTTATTACTTCCAAGATTACATGTTATATATATTTATTAGGTTTGACGCTACACCATTCTATAATTCTAGGCTAGACCTTTCTGTAGTCATAGTTTCCACCCCTGATATAAAAAATATTGCACTACCGAAGGTTCGATAATCTACAAGTCTACAACAGCGCTCGAGACTTTACACAGCCAATCCAACGAAGAATTAATTTTGTTTCAACACTTTTTATTTGATGATTTTTTTGGGGGGTATTTATTCGTCTATTATGCCATATTATAATATAATTGGCACGAAGTTTGAATTAGCTTTTGTGTGTCATCAACTTAATTGTCCCAGTTTGTAATTAATAATGGCACTTATTTGTCGGAAATAACACTAAATTATTATTAATTACAAATTGATACAATTTACAGTTAGAGATAAAAAATAAACTAAAAACCACCATTCACATAAAAATTAAGTATGTATAAAACCAAGTAACTCAACTCAACCACAGGAATTCCACAAATCCATTAAAAAAAATTTTTTTTTTAAATCCATTCACAAAATGGAAATAATTTCTTACAGGAGTCAATCATTCACGTTCTTTTGTATCTTACTGATACTACTCAATTTCTGGAATTGCTTCGGCAAATTATTGTAAAAAATATTACGGATTTAATATTTTTTTTCTCTTTTTTTATCATTTTTCCAAACCGGTATTAGACGCTTTATTATTTTCTCTCTCAAAATATTTCATTTTTAATTCATCAAAATTTCTGTGCCTATTGTCAAAAATAGCTCTTTTTTATTGTAGCAAACTTTTTTATTTGTTTAAAGGCACATAACTCCCTCTGGTATATTTTAACAGTTTCACTCGATACATTACCGGAAATAGTTTTATATAAACCGATTTAAATTTCATTTGCTGGTCTAAGGGTACGATGCAGATGTCAGTAGTGGCGCGTGAATGTTATTAGGCTTGTTTTAAACGGCTCGGTCCGAGCGGTATTTAACTCCCGCCACAACGCTGGCAAGCCGCGGACCTGGAGGAAGGATAATTAATCCTTCGCTCATGTTTGCGACTTGGTCGTACGATCTGTCACGTTGCAGCGGCCCCGAAATGAGTTTGACTAGTGTCGTAGAGCAATGCGCGCTGCGGTCGTTTGAACTATATTTTAGCGTAGGTGACGCAGAGTAAAGCGGCCAGAACGGACGGATTTATGTGCCTTTAATATTTGTGGCTTTACAAGTAATAGGTTAAAGGGACATAAATCCTTCCGTATACCGTGCGATCCGTTGAAAACAGCGTTTGCGACATTTACACCGGTTAGAGTTAATGACGCAAAATCGTCTTGCACGAAAGAAAAATACAGAAATTGAATGTGTTACAAAATTATATGCATTTGAACTTATGTCGCAATTAAACTGAGTCATACAGGAAAGAGACAAGAAGCCACTCAAAGCAACCCATAAGGCGGCTTTCCAGCAACATGATCGGCATGAAAGTCATGTTTCGACTTGCGCCCGGAGCATGCGCACCGATGCTCTAGAAGCATTATGGGACTGGGTTTCGCACATATAAAAGGGCAAAACCCACGCTCAGCAGACAGGGAAACTGTGCACAGGGGGACTTGTGCATGGAACGTGACCAAATCAGTAAACCAAAGCGAAAATAAACACAAGACTTATTCGGGAGCTCATTTGAGTTACCGTAGTAAAGCATTCACTACGTTATGTTATATAAATTTCCACTTTTCTTCTAATGGAATCCGTAAATATTGGGCAGTTTCATCTACAAAAATTTTCTTGCAAGTTTTTTTCACAGTCGATTTTACTAGTATAGTTTAATAATGATGCTATCAACAAGAAGCAATACTTCAGTTTTCAATTTCACTAACATAAATCACAAAAAGAAGAGGCTCAAAGACCGAGCCTTGTGGTACCCCACATTTAAATTTTAAATTTTCACTGAATCCATGTTTTTATTTGTAAAAGCAGTATGTTTTGAAAGGTAGCCTTTTAGGATACTTTGTACTCTTCCTCTTAATCATAATTACCGGCATTACTGCGCACTGCAAGAAGCTTAGTGTTAGCACGATCATTTGGTTCGAAAGCTTTTCGAAAGGTCTATCAGAATTCGGTTACACCAAGAAACCACCTCATTTTCTAGTTTAGTGTGCATCAGTTGTGCTTTAATTTTTTTGAAAACCAAAAAGGGAACTCGTGATTATTTTGTGTTTACTAAATAATTCTGAATTTGCTTATGAACCAATTTTGAAGGGTACTGTTCTTCACGAGAGGTAAATATTCCTTGCGGCGCTTAGCTAACAATGGTGACGCAAACAACAGTTATTTAGATGTTTTAGATCTGACTGAAATCACGCTGCTCGTGTTCCTTTCTTAGGGCACGTTTAGGCAACTACTCGCTTTTGCATTCTCGCAGCTAGAAACTAGAAATCACCTCAAACTCCAACATGGCGGCGGTTTTATGTCTGCCGCCTTGCAACGAAAACAGCAAATAACGTGAGTTTAGAAGCGTTTGGGAAAATTGTTTCGTCCCGAGGAATTGTTTATATTATTGGCACCGATTATAAGACTGCAAGTATTTACTCAAACGATGTCGGATTTAGCTAATCCATTTAGCGTTGTTACCATGGCAATGTCACCTTTGCCATCGCGATTGAGTTCTAGTTGCCAGAATGCAAAGGCGAGTCGCTGCAAAAACGCGCCCTTATAGGTTTAAAGCACCTGATTTGATCGAATCTCTGTCAGCCGCTTTAAGCTTGTAGCACACGCGTTCTCCAGTCCGTTCCGTTTGGTCCCGTTCCGACGACAGACGGCAACGGATGGTCCAGCGCACATTGCTTCCGTTTCAGTCGGCTCCACTGAGCTTTTAAATTTGATCGCGCCCAAATTGGCAATGCAAATGAAGAAGGACTTGTAGTGACCTTAAGCATAATAATTAAATATAAAGTCGTAGTAAATTAGGTATTAATTCTTTACGCTCGAGCATGATGACATTTAAGTCCAGAAGGCAACTGAAATAGGTCCGTGTCTGTATTTAGTAGTAGAAAGGCGTTGTGCGCAGGCGTGTGACGGACGACGACGGCCATCGACTGACGGCAGGTGCGTACACTTCTCCGTCGCGATCAGTTTTTGACTGAAAGGATTCTGCCTCAGCAATCCCGTCCGGGTCATCACGGAACGGGACGGAGCAGTATACGCGGCTCCTCTACTTTACATGCTTTTAATCCAAACAAAAGTTTGACGGCCTGCGACGTGATGTAACGGAATGTAATGTAGTAGTGTGCTACAAGCTTTAGGCTTTCCTACGGCAGCTCAAGAAATCTGATCGGCTACGTCTGATTGATGATTCTCGCTTTGGCTTATACCAAGAGGTTCCGCACGTGCACCTTCACCGCACGCCGGTATTTCGGGGTTTTATATTCGCGAAATACTGGCCCAAACTAAATGAGTACCATTGCGTCCTGGGGGCGTGTCTGAACAACGACACCGAGTGCTTGTTGGAAAGCTTACCTTAAGGGTTGCTTTAAGTGACAGCTTGTGTCAGAATATACCGTAAAGCCATGTGTCACATCCTCCACGAATACTAAAATATTTTTTTTTACCTCAGTTGATAAATTTAAGTAGAAAAAAATTCTACAAGTCAAACAAATCAAGCTAAATCATTCATCACTTTCCAATTTTAGCTTTATTTTTGCCCGTTGAATCTTTTCTTCACGAATCTTGGGGGAAAAAATCGAGTTTCTTTCACCGTTTATTTTTAATAAAGCTTTGCGCACGTTTTAAGATTGGGTGTCAGACTGAACACGTGCGTTCTTTCAATTTTGCACCATGCGAAAGTGTGCCGTCGACCAATAACGCCCCTTTGTGTTGGAGGCTTTGGGAGGGGGAAAAAAGGGTTTTCGATTAGATACTTCTGGGGCTTCTAAGTGTTGATAGAGAGCTAGCGAGTCGGGCTCTTTGAAGTTGGCACATACAATAACCAATATCAATATCCTGGGAATCAAATTTAGAGCTAAACCTATACAAGGTGTGGCCAGTGGCCATTCAATGTCCTATGTACAAATAGGCTAACTCATTTCCTGATGCCATTAAGCCTTACACCACAAACGGCCTTTTCCAATGAAACGAGGGAAAATATCACAGGGTTTTTGTTTCTGAAGCCCTTCAAATGTTTTTGCTCTTCAGAGGAAGAAAAAACAAAAACTTTTGTGTGTTTACTCGGTTCGTTCTGAATGGAGAGTCGGAGCCCAGTCACACTGCAACGAACAACAGCGACGAACACGGACGTTACCATGGGAACCAACCCTCAGCATGAGAAAAGAGGGGGAGGGGAGTTGGGGAGGGGGTTATTCCTATGCCCTCAGGCAGTCGTTCGCGATAATTCGTGAAGAGTAATATTTTTCAGACGTTGACGTTACGTTTCACTGCTCCACATTTCCAAACAGGCTACGTGGAACGATTGAGTACAATAATTACTTACAATGAAGATATTGAAAGAAAAGATGTAGGAAGAGATATTATTTTGATGCATATGCATCATACAACTACATACAAAGTATAATGTTCATGGGAGTTCACAGTAGTTAGGAAAACAATTTTTAACAGACAAGACTGTAAAAATATAGGTTAAACAAATACGGTAATAAAGCGATGGCACCCAAGTTAATGAAAAATGCAAGTTATTAAAAGTATGGAAAAAACTTCAAACAAGCTCCAGCAAAAATAAGAAAATAAGAGCATCAAAAATAAATAAATAAAAGTGTAACATTGAGTGCAGTGCAGACATCAATACAATTAGAGCATTCTGATCGATCGTACATTGGTAGCACAGGACAACTTGGAACCTTTAATTAACTTGGTGGTAAAAGAAACCAAGCTTTGATAACTTGGTGGCAAAAGAAAACTTTGAAGCTTTGATTAACGCTAATTTGATCAGCTTGGTGGCAAAAGACAACTTGGAACCTTTGGTTAACTTGGTGGCAAATGAAAACTTCGAAGCTTTAATAACTTGGTGGCAAAAGAAATCTTTGAAGCTTTGATTAGCTTGGTGGCAAAAGACAACTTGGAAACTTTGATAAACTTGGTGGCAACAGACAACTTCGAAGCTTTGATTAATGCTTGGATTAACTTGGAAAAGACAACTTCGAACCGTTGATTAATGCTTTGGTTAACTTGGTGGCAACAGACAACTTCAAACCTTTGATTAATGCTTTAAATTGTTGGTAAAAGACAACTTCGAATCTTTTGATTAACGTGTGGCAAAATACAATACACTTTGTCTGTCTGTCGACGTTTTTGGTGGTTACGTGAACTTAAAAATCACGGCAGACTAGCTGGCTTTCACGATGTAACTCAGTGAAATAGTAACAAGTGATCTTCGCATTTAACCACTATGGGAAGACACACAACTGTAAAAAAATAAAATAATTTCGTTAACGACACTCATTAGCTTCATTAAAAAAAAACTATCGACAACGTGCCGCATGAATGAATAGATCTACTCACAAACCCAATTGTCTGTTAACTGCCTATACTTGCGAAATTAAAACGGCAGAAAAAAAACGCATAAACGATGAATATTATCTAAAATCACGTTGCTAGCTACGTGAAGTGTCGACACTGTGTTGTATAAATGAATAGGCCCGCTCTCGAACCACTTCTCCGTTAGCTGCAACTTACGAAATTAAAAGGCACGGAAAAATTAGGCTTGAAAGCTGACAATTACGTCTAAAATCTAAAACTAGGCCTAAAATTACACATTTGTGATAGTTACTACTTTTAGATTATAGTACAATAAAGATAGCTGTTGGATTGCGTGACAGAGGTGTGCGCCTCAACATTTTTGTTGAAAAAGTGGCGGAATTTTACAGACGACAACGCTTGTTGGTACCGTTTCTGTAATAGTAACAACTCACTGTAAAAACTAAGCATCTTAAAATTCGTACGATGCATCTGAAATTCAGTTGTTTTGGTTGATGAACCTCCTGAAAATCGTAAAACTATCTTGATTTAAGATGGAACGGATCTGTGTAAAGATTTAAGATACCACCAATTTAATATGGGTCCTAATTTCAGACTTGTTTCATTTAAGATGCCATTAAACGTAAGATGCATCTCATTATCAGATGGAAAGCACGCAAAATAAATATTTTAGATGTTTAGCTGTTTAAGACGCCATAGTTTTCAGTTGCCAAATTCTTGCATTGTAAGATGACAGCAATTTCAGATGTCCACGCAGTAAGATGGTTTATTTTTAAGTTGGAAAAGAGAGTAATTACAAAATTGAATATGGCAATTTATTTTAAGGCAAAGACGGCAACATTTTAATATGTCAACCTATTTTAAGCTACAAAATGGGCAAAGTTATTAGCATTTTAAGATTTTAATTTTTCATTTTTTTTAAGTTGTGGCATGCCATCGTTTTGAGACGCCACAATGGATTAAATCGGTAACGAAGTGAAGTTGCCAACATTTTCAGGGGGCAGTTTACTGAGTTGGAAAATTAATAAGTTGCAGTGTTTTAGCATAAAACAAAACGCTGTGAAACTTCACTGCTGCTTTATTCTACTTCGAGTGATTATTATTGTGCTTATCCTAAGTAAACTGTAGTCATGTTCTTAAAAAAATCAAATGGTCTATATGACTAATCTAAACGAATGCTAAAACATCTACGCAATTAACGAAAGTAGCAAAATCTTTTAACATCCGTATAAATGCTGCGTTAGGCTGGGCTGGCTAACTAACATGATCTTACATTCACGTTGACGATGTTGAGATACGTTGGTCTCAATCAAATTATAGGCTTAAGGACTAAGATGTATTGTGATGATACGTCCTATTCCACAAGCTGTTCTCAGCTATAAGATGACGAGTCTGTCAGATTAGAACAGCTAATATTATAAACAAATGAAAATAAGATGTTGAGTTTAAAAGACCTCATTGTAATGAGATGTCAGCATTATAAGATGGCAGATAAATACAAGATGCCTACCAAAGTATCGGCTTTTAAGATGCCAAACAGCTTATAGCCTTTTATGCACAATTTTAAGATGCCAAAGCATCTTACTTTAAGACGTCAATACCGTCTTACAGCAAGATGCCAACAACGTCTTAAAAACGGAGGCAAATACTCGCATCTTATTTTTGCATCACATCTTATTTTTGCTTGGGATGTGCCGATGTACCAATACCGATTACTGTCAGAACGGAATGCCGATAACTGCCGATATGGACTGCCGATATAACCCTAAATTATGATTATTTTGCAAAAAATGAAAATGTGATACAGTTTCTGCTGCCGATGTACTACAAGAAAAAAAACTTATATAACATAGCCTCATAAAAATATTGAAGAAAATAAAAAAAATTGTAATACAAATCTCTTTTTCCCTGCAACTGTTTTCCCCAGATCTTACCCCACCAAAAAAGTGCACGCAGCCAAACATTTTCTGCACAATTGTAAAGAAGTAAAAATCTAAATATATAAAAATGTTAATATTAATTAATGAACAGGCAAGCACTTTATGATATATTAGTCCTAAAATACCAATAAGCAGCAGTTTTGCTTATTATTTGCAAGCCACGTGTGTTTAAAACTGTACGTTAAATGATTTTTAATACATAACTTCAGAACGGGTGGAGCTAACGACTTGTGGTTTGCACCATTGGAAAGCTGGCGAAAAAAGGATTAAAATGGTATATTTGAACGGCAAAATTGGTCAATATTTAGCGAAATTATCGTCGTTTCCGTATACATCGAAAAAAGTGTGGCGTATTTTTATCCAATACGGTGTATCGGAACATCGGAGGTGGACATCGGCGGTACCAATATATCGGAATTGCCTCCGATAACTGGCAATACCGATATGAGTCTGATAATCGGCACATCCCTAATTTTTGCAGTGATTTGTTTTATGGTGACGCCGTCTTTCTTTCGGTTAAAAACCTTGAAAAAGACCACCACAGGGCCGAAAGTTTGGTAAAATTATACTGTTCGGCGAGCGCGAGCACTTTTATTTTCATGTTTTTTCCCACACGTTTTTTATATATTCTTCAAAATAAATCTAAGTGTTTTTATTTTAAAACAGTAGTGTTCGCACGATAGATATTTACAGCGTTTTCCCCCGTTTCACAAATAAAAAATAAAAAAAACAAGACTGTTTTATTTTAAAATCTTTCATCGCTGTGTTTTAAGCATGTGTTTTAAAAATTATTGCAAATTGAACGCAAATTCGTGTACAACGCTATAAACACGATACCGCTTGGAAAGAATTCTTCTCAGCCAATGCTATGTATAAAAGGCTTCTACGTGGTTTTTTTTTTTTTTAACTAAAATGGCTAATAATCTTTTCTATAAGTGTGACTAAAATGTATTTATTTTAAAACGCATGTCAAGTTTGCAGTGGACATTTCATGGTTCGTTACATGTCTTACGTATCCATGTGTCCGTTGCAAAAACATGTTTTAAGCAAATACGGAGAGCCGAATAAGCGCTATATTTGGTCCACCCTAACCTCTTTCCACTGAGAATAATGATTCCAGGATATAAGTCCTGACAGTATTTATTTCTACATGGAAGTGCTTCAACTATTGTTTGGTTCCATATCGATATATGATTATGTTTTATCTTTGGCCGCAACGAAATTATACTGCCAATTTCAATTGTATACCAACTGATGCGGAACGACAAACGAAGAACCACAAGGCGAGGTGGGGGTGGGTAGGGGGGGGGGATTATCAATGGCGCGTCCACAGCTAGGTCAATAGCGCCAAGCTCAGTCACCATGCTGTGGTCCGGGTTGTCATTTTTGCGCCGCACATTAGAGAGAGATTAAACAAACCCCAAATCTAGGTCTTTTCATACATCTCAGTGTACCTCCTGAGGACAGGAGGACAACACTTATCGCCCAATTGACGAGCTATGGCTCGCGGAAGATGGAAACGGAGCCCTCGCGGAAGTTAACGGGGACGAACACCATCAAGATGGTGACAAATCAATGAGCAAGTGACGCTGCGTAAGTGACGGACCACAAAGTAGCTAGAGCTGGGCCGTTATAAGAACGTACGGGTGGTGTCCAACTCTAAGCCCACACTAGGGAGGGAAGGTGGAAGGCAAGGGGTTCGACAAAGCTATAAATCTCGTACACCCAAGATTTAAGATTTATAAATCCGTTGTAAGTCGTGTGAAAATCTTGTAAATCCGCAAGTGTAAATCATTCAAATCCTTACGTCTTGTACGAATCTTGTAAATCACGTAAATATGGCGTATACATCATTTGAATCTTACTTAAATCTTTTGCAAATCTTCACGTAAATCTGTAAAAAAATCTTGAAAAAATCTCATGTAAATCATTAAATCTTACTTAAATCTTCAGCAAATCTTTAAATCCCAGTAAATCTACAAATCTTCATGTAAATCTTCAAATCTGTAAATTTGTGTATATCTGCAAAATTTTATGTAAATCTTTAAATCTTTTGCAAAGCTTTAAATCCCAGAAAATCCGTAAATCTCCGTAAATCTCTCCGTTTACAAATCACGTACACTTTTTTTTTTTGTCTTTGTCGAACCCCTCGGTGGAAGGCCAGTATGGTAATGGGGACTACATCTTTTCCCGCACCAGCTTTCTACTGCCCACCCTAATGTGGGGTCAGAGTTGGTTTCTCCCGTTCGTTCTTATAACGGTCCAGCTCTACAGATGAGTAAAAATTGAAAAAAAAAAAAATAATAATAATAAACGTTCATCTGCCATTACGAGTTCGGGAAATGAATCCGTGTCTTTTAATTAATTGAGCCTGATTTAAAAAAAAACAACCAATGGCCGTTTGTTGTTGGTGTTGTTGACTCTTTGCCCTCACCTGGAGATCGAACCAATTAACCGATTTTCAGTTTTTATACTACTTCAAACGTAATGTGACAATGTTCTTGTTGGAAAATTTTGCGTTCACCTAGAGATCGAGCTAAAGAAACCAATTTTCAGTTTTTAAGTTATAAAAATTGAAAATCGGTTTCTTTGGTACGATCTCTAGGTGAACACAAAATTTTCCCAACAAGAACATTGTCACATTAAAATAATTGTTATACGATAATTGTGTAATTTATTAATGTTATTATTATACTTAAAATGTAGGTATAAACAAGACGAAGGCAATTTGAAAGTTATTTTAATGAGACTGCAGTATTATTGTTGTTGTTCTTGTTGGGGGTCTTTGCTTTCACCTATAGAGATCGACCTAATGAACTGATTTTCAATAGCTATTTAGGCCCATGGTTTTTGTATCAGTTATTTTAATGTGTCTACAATGTTGTTGTCGTTGTTATTCTTGTTGGGACAATAATTTTGCTTTCATCTAGAAATCGAACCAATGAACCGATTTTAGCAATATTTTAAGCTTAAAATGTACGCATTAACTAAGACATTAACTGAAAATTTTGAAGGCTATTTTTAGGTGACTACAATATTGTTGTTGTTGTTGCTGGGAGTTTTGCTTTCACGTAGATCAAGCCAATGAACCGAAATTTTCAAAGCTTAAAAAGATTAAGAAGACCCAGGTTTTTATATCAGTTTTTTTTAAAGTAACTGCAATATTCTTGTTGGTGTTGGGAAAATTTTGAGCCGAAATTAAATGTTTACAACTTTTAAAAAATTTTGGTGTTGAAAAGGCGCATGACCTTTTGAAAATTAATTTACTATTACTGTTCTTGTCGATATTTTTGTCTCACTTAAGAGATCGAACTAATGAACCGATTTAAAATTTTTATAGTTTAAAATTTAAGTGTCACAAGTATAGTTTAAATTTAGGGTGAATGTTATTCTCTGACTACAAGTAGCCTTTGTTGTTGTCGTTGTTCTAGCTTGGACTTTTAGCTCTCACCTAGAAATCAAACCATATGAATCAAGTTTTAAATTATTGTCACTTAAAATGTAGTTATTTGTAAAGCCCAGGGCCTTCCGTAAGTTATTTTAATGCCACTGCAATTTACTTGTTGTAGTTGTTGCTTTGTTGGTACTCTTTTGCATCAAACCGATTTTAAATTTTGTAGCTGAAAATGAAGATATTAAATTTTAACGTTCTTGTTAGTGGCGCTTTTTGCTCTCACCTATAAGATCGAACCAATTAAGCAAGTTTACATTTTTATAGATTAAATTGTAATATCTTAACAAGCTCTAGGGCATTTTGATAGGTCTTTTAAAGCTAATACAATGTTATTTTTGATGTTGTTGGGACATCCGAATGAATGAACCAATTTAAAATTTTTATAGTTTTAACTGTAGGATTTACAAAGATATAAATCTCGTACACCCAAGATTTACGATTTATAAATCCGTTGTAAGTCGTGTGCAAATCTTCTTGTAACTCCGTAAATCTTGTGTAAATCATTCAAATCCTTACGTCTTGTACGAATCTTGTAAATCACGTAAATATGGCGTATATCATTTCAATCTTACTTAGATCTTTTGTAAATCTTTAAATTCTGAAAATCTTCACGTAAATCTTTAAATCTGTAAATCCGTGTAAATCTCCAAAATTTTATGTAAATCTTTAAATTTCTCTAAATCCGTGCAAATCTTAAAAAATCTCATGTAAATCATTAATCTTACTTAAATCTTTAATAAATCTTTAAATCCCAGTAAATCTACAAATCTTCATGTAAATCTTCAAATCTGTAAATTTGTGTAACTCTGCAAAATTTTATGTAAATCTTTAAAATCTTAAATGTTCAAGTTATTTTAATATACGACTTTCAGTAATTATTGTTGTTGTTATAAGAACGCTTCGCCTTCATCTCCCAGCCAAATCAATCATATTTGCTGACGAAAAACACAAATTCTCCCACTATTATTGTGTTTAAATAATTCTTCTAAAAGGCAAAGAGTAATAGTAGTGTGATTAATACCAAGAATTTCTAGAGTTGGAGAGGAGAATTTGTGACTGAGACCTCCTACTGAAACGTCGTAGATTCATGCCTGTTAGTTCCGTCTGAGTTTATAGAGGGCGCCATGAGTTTCATGTGGGATTTTTACTCAGTTTTTAGCCTACAATTAAACTAAACTGGCTTGTATATTAATTATTATTTAGTTTATCTTGGTTGTAATTTAGTTTACTTGATTTGGGCTGAAAAATGCGCAAAAATTACCAGATGAAACGTGTGGCGCCCTCTGAAAACTCGGACGGAACTATACCAGGAATGAATGTAACACGTTTCAATAGGGACTTTTTAGAGTTACTAATGCTCTTCCCTAACCCTATAAATTTTTGGTAATACCAACAGTTTACACTAAGTGTTCTGTGAAGACAAGAATCCAAGTAATAATCCTAAGAATATAGCTGCAGAAGCGAATTTTACTGGAAGTAGTCTGATACAGAGAACTTTGTATTTATACAATAAATGTTATAGGATATGTATTGAAATAAATATTAGATATCTAGCCTTGCATTCGCTTTAACTTAGAATTATCTGCAATTTCGTTTACTTCATTTATCTCAAGTCTCGTTTATCTCATTTAGGCCCTATGTCAAATCTTGTTACTATCTCGTTAATCTTCAATCTCGTTTATCTTCTTTACCTATGTGAACGATATCAAATTAGTACTAAAAAATGTTTAAGCGTGGAAAATAAGGTTGTACGTTATTCAAAAAAAAAACACACCTAATTCTCTTAAAAGACATAAGAAAAATCAATTCAAGCCACCAGCGTCGCACTGTACGTGTAAAAGAAACTAAAGCTTGTTTTTCTGGAACACTAGAGATTGTTCTGCACTTGTGTGACGATAAGGGCTTACTTGTAATTTTTCCGTCCTTTAGAGAATTAGGTTTCTTTCAGTTTATATGTTTTATGTTTTATATGTTTTATATGCTTAAACGTTTTTTAATAAATAAAGAAACAATGAAACCAAGATTGTGAACAGCTCGGACTCGAACACTGAGAACATTCTCGGACTCAAGATGGCTCCAGAGATGGAAATGACCCATGGGTCAGTGGATCATGGCACCAAAGATGGAAATGACACATGGTTCAGTGGATCATGGCAGCCAGAGATGGATATGACACATAGTTCAGTGGGTCGTGCCACCAGAGCTGGAAATGGCCCGTGGGTTAGTGGATCATATGGGTCACAATTTTTCTGCGGATCACTTTAGTCATGGTCAGAGCCCCCATACACCGAACCACGGTACAGGCTAATTAATACCTGCTTATATTAAGCCTTAAAGAATTGGTTTCATTTCTTTTTAAATTTTGTAGTGTTTTTCTTCAGGGTCGGATTAAGGCAGGAACATTTTCTAACGGGCCCCCGGTCAAAAAACTGCTGAAAGCTTTTTCACCTAAACAAAATTTCTCTCACAATGTAACAAACTGAACTAAAAAAAAAAAAAAATGGGCAGAATAAGCAGCAAATATTGCGTAGTAACATTCTAAAAGGTAAGATGAGAACTAACTGACAGGTAAAATTCAAAAATACAAAAATTATACCCCTTCCCACAATTTTCTTTCATTTGCCCTAGGTACAAGGAAGTTTACATAGAAAAGAACTATGGGAAGGGGAGGGGGCCGCCTCAAGAATTTTGTCCAGGGTTCCGAATAACCTAAATCCGGCCCTGTCCTTCACATATTTTGAGATGACACGTCTACGTCAGATTGGAAGTGGTCCAATTTGCACACTCCCTTAATGGACGCTATTATTGCAGCACCTTGACACGCGATATTTGCGATTATTGCGATATTTGTCAACGTTTAGGCCAAGCTCTCTTAATTTGATCAATTGGTCATAACAGCTCTATTCCTACAGTAAGCCAACTTACTATAAATGTTTAGTCTAGTAATACTACGACTAGGCTGATGCACATACATAGTAAACCTAATGTGTCTATCGCCATAATATCGAAATATCGCCCATCCCTTCTTAATGTAAACAATAGAATATTTGTGTAAGAATCATGAGTTATATTTGTTTGATTATTACCACGTTTATGTATTGAAAACTGATATGGAACTGGTTGATGGAAAACAGGGTTGACATGGTATTTACCAGGGGTGGTTTTTACCAGGTTTTCCGGGATAAACTATACTTTTATCTAGTTATTTCCAGTTAAACTACACAAATAGGTGTATAACGTGTAAAATATAATTATATCAGTTTTAAAAAATAAATAGTGTTAAATGTGTTAAATAAATAGTGTTAAATGTTAAATGTGTCTTCAATTCAAAAGATTAGATTCAAAATATGTTTGCTAATGCAACGTTTTCATAGGAAAATGAACATAATTGTATGTCACAAGTACAAAAATTGCAATTGAAATGCTAAAAATTCTCATAATGAAAGGTTCTATGTTAGTTTATAACTACATTCTGTTACCTGAATTTTAGTTTCAAATAGAACTACTAAGTACTACTATAGTGTTAATGAGCAGTTCGGCTCCAAACATTAAAATGCATATAATAAAAAAAAAATAATTATAAAAAATGACATTTTTCCCACTTAGCTGGTATTTACCAGGTGTTTACCGGTATTTACCAGTGCCCTGTCCAAAACTAGTTTTTCCCGGGAAATTGCCAACCCTGATGGAAAAGACAATTTTCATTGCATTGAACCCACTCCAATGTCAGTCGCTCTCACCATTGATGAATAAAGATCAACAGTATAGCGATTTGAATTTCAGCCCTATACTCGCCAAAAAAGGTGTTATCAATGTAAACTGACCATTTTTAATTATCTTCATTAGTTAATAGTTATCGCGACAATGATTAAGCTATCGCCATAAGTAATTTCTATATATATGTCTTATTAATCTCTGTAGTTAGATAACTAATCAGCTAACCAAATAAATGACTAAATAAACAATTATTTATCTAATTAGATAACTAATCGCATCTATAATTAGTTAGATAACTATATAATTAGTCATCGTGATAACTTCATTATTATCGCAATAACTAATGAAGAGAATTATATGGTTAGTATTCGAAATCAGCGTGGAAAATGCCATAAACCATGTAATTTTCAATGAAAACACATTTCGTGAAAGAGTAATCCCGTAAACTGCATCATAACTGCAAAAAAAAAAAAGCAATATCTCAAAGCTAGAGACGAAAGGGTTGAGGTTTTACATCAGCCCAGATTTTCAAGAGGTATAGCCGAAATCCATTCGTCGTGGCTACACAGCGAGTAGAAATTAAGTAGGAGAGAGCAATGACACTAAATGGCACACGTATACTCTACTACTGGCAAAATGGCAACTTTTCTTGCAGGAGAGACCATTGCTCAAAATGTTGTTCTCAAGTCACGTTTTCTGGTCAGCATTCAACAATGTTGATTTTAATTCTTTTTCTTCGTTTCTTTATTTCGGTTTACCTTTTTTGTTGACAGGAAACAAATTTCACACAGATCTTCGACCCGTGTACTCGCAAAAGGATTTAAAAGGACATACCGTCTCATTATATTCGAGCATCCTGCGCGAAATAGCTTTTGCAACATTTACATTGGTTAAAGTGAATGTATAGCAAAACCGTTTCTCACGAGGGGAAAACAGGAAAATGAATGCCTTTGCAACATTCACACGTGTCTGAAGTATAATGTTGCAAAACTGAGCAAAACCAACCGGGAGGAATGTTATCTTCCAACTGCCGCAATTTTATGTTAACTTAATCCTTATTCCGTGTGGAAGTTTTTTTTGGCAACACTTCTTTGTCGCCGTCGTGGTTACGGTACTATTTATTTTCACTAAATTTCGTGTTAATTCTGTATCATTTTATCGTCGTATTTAGTTTTATGGAATGCGTTTGATTGAATAGCCTATTGCTTTTAGTTTGAAACATGAGCCACTGGCACACGACAGCGTTCGAACCTTGCACGAAGTATATATAAAAAATTTTTAACGCGATAAACACCTCTTTTTTTGGTAAAATGTTTATTAAGTTTTTTCTCAAAAAAAGCTATTCGACCAGCAGGCTTACGCTACAAAGTCAAAACTCGTTAAAAATTGGCAGATTTGTACAAAAAAAACAGGTATCGTGAAAAATGCAAATAAACCCGAACATGTTTCTCGGCAGAGGAGAAAACGCGTAATTTATCGAATTAACCCCACTTTCAGGTGCCTACAGTTTTTTGATACTTGACTCTGGACAGAAGCAGTGGAACTATGCGATCACTTAAGTAATATCTTCCACCCTCTTGCAACACCATGTACGTATTAAAACCGGAAACATCCCATTCAACGACCTACAGATAACAATACCCGAGCAATATCCGACTTTGAAACAAACAAAACTTGCTAATAAACAAGTGTTATATATATCCACCCAAAACCAAAACTCGTAGAAAAACCCGCCAAGTTTCCAAAAACGGTCGGCCTTTGAAGGTATTGATATCATTCCACCAGGAAGAGGCCGCCAAGGTTAATCATATTAGCCAAGTTAATCGCACCTACTAATAGTTCGAAAGTTAAATGAAAACTAGAAGATTGCTACTAGCGGTAGCAATCTTCAAGTTTTCATTTAACGTCCAAAGTATTATTCGGTAATAGGATTAACCTTGGCGGCCTCTTCCTGGTGGAATGATATCACTACCTTCAAAGGCCGACCGTTTTTGGAAACTTGGCGGGTTTTTCTACCAGTTTTGGTTTTGGGTGGATATCACAACTTTCATAGGACTGTGAACGTACATAAGGTTACACCGTCTGTTTAGGATGCTTAAATCTCATATTTGCACACACTGACTAACAATCGCTGATTTCGTTCGCTTCGCTCACTCAATCAGCGCATCCCCTTCAGTTGTTTTGTTTATCCCTGCAACTTCCCCTTAATTTTTCAAGATTTAGTTCACATTTAGTCAAGCAGAAACCCCCGAAGGTAGCTGTTACTAAAACAACAGAACGCGAAGCATTTTTTTGGTGGTTATTAACAAAAAAAAACATTAGGTCGTGTATGCTCGTATTGTTGCGTAACCATCAGCTAACGTGCATCCCTTTATTCTTACGCAATCCACGGCAACGTTAATGTTTCTTTATTTTGTCCTTCGTTACAGTTCAGTTTTTAGTTCGTCCAGGCTTTTACAATAAATCTAAGGACCGGTCTTGATTGTTCAAGCCATTGTTGCTTAAAATCTTTGGTTGCAACTTGGAAAAGAAACGAAATTTAAATTCGCCGGTGGCAAATTTCAAAACCCTCCCACGCATTTGTCCTGACCCCTACAACCCCCAAACCAACAAAAGGACCATCCTCAGATCACCAAGCATCCGTGTGCAAAAGTTCAGGTACGTAGGCCTTCGCAATTTTGCGCTAGCCATGAGCAAAAAGTCTATGGGATTTAACATGGGAAAAATCTTATTAGCTAGCTAGACAGTAACATAAAAACAACGTTATTGACGCATCTTTTCTCTTTGATTGGTGGACACTCATCCTTTAAATTTTAGTTTTTCTTAATCTCTGGCCCTTTCCCTTACATTTTCCACAATTTGAAACATTTCTGTCGCATTGGGATTTATCCTCAACATGCCAAAATATGCTTTCAGTTGCTTACAGTTAACAGACACATGTCTGCTAGTGAGCCGCCTTTTTATCATTAACAATCAATTTTTAACAATCGGATGTCTACAATGGGATGATCTACTGTTACTTGGCGGTGACACACTAGCGTGTGTCTAGATAGGCTACTTACGTAAATAATCCGAAGAACACAGACCGGGATGAAGGTGGGCGTAGTGCGTGGGCGGCGGCAGACAGGGGGACGGCCGAAGCACGGGTCGGGGTGCCAGAATATTGTCAATAGTGAACAGCGACGAGCTGGAACCAAACAAGCCTCCGGCCGCGTACTGCTTGAACTGCTCGGCCGACATGTAGCACGGGAAACCCGGCAAAGTGGCCGGCATAAAAGCCGACAGGCCGCCGGCCGAAGGTAAGGTCATGCCGACGGCAGCTGCAGCCACTGCGGCGGCCGTGGTCCGAGGAGGAAGAGTCTGCTGTCCCGTCGTCGCCCACGGGCTAGATAGAAGTCCAGCTCGGACGGCGGCTGCAGCTTGGTGATGGGGGTTTGCTGACCATCCGACGGCCGGCTTCTTGTCAACGCTCGGGCCCAACAGGGTGACGTTTGGATGGGTTGAAAGTAAAAATTGGAAGTCTCGTCCGTGGTTTAAATTAATTTATAGCTCACTCAACGAGGTTAAGCTATAAGTGACACTTGTTTTTTTTACCAATATTGTACACACAGGTTTCTTCAACTACTAAATTTCCTATCATCGTATCGAATAGGCTACGTCAAATTATTTTCTTCTCAAAATTAGTTCTCAACATCAGGGTGAATGCTGCGGTTAGTTATGCGAAACATCAGGACCACAAGAGAGCACGTGGTTTAGTCTTTGAAAATCGATAGTTCACGTCCGCTCACAGTTCACAGAATCCCAACTTCAAGTTTGATCAATTTTAAGCCTACTTCCAACACTTCAACACTTAGAATGTTCTTGTTTTCTGTTTGCTTTGTCTCAAAAATCGAACTTAACACCGCATATTTTCCTTAACCATTGTTCGCAAGAATTTTCCCAGAAAAGTTGCGCAACACCGTGGAACTCCAAAAAATCCTTCCAAAGTATTTGCGAAAAGTCTCGTTGAACTCTGAACTGCACAGATTAAGTATGGCAGTGTCTTTCCTCGCTAGGTGCAGCCTACAAAAAGAAGTGCTCGTCGACACTGATGAAACGTGGGTTACGATGATTCCGAAGTTACTATGGCAACGGACCCAACACACATCTTAGTTTCGGCCCACGAGCAGTAAGTCCGATAGCCATCCCTGAATCAGTCCATGAAATAGGCCTAAACTACGGAATTGTCTTTCGTTGTTGCCTGAAAGACACGTCAGTCTTCCCCAAGCTGCGTGGTTTACATAAATGAGCGAACACACAAAACTTGCGAAGTCACGAAAATTTCCACTGAAACCATAGCAACAAAAGACAGCTTCCTCGCGTAGCGGCGGCACACGTACAGAAGTGGACGCGAAAGTATAGGCCTACTTCACACCCGATTGAAGATTAGAGAGGCTGAGAAATGAACCACATCCCCGCTCCACTCCACACTCCCCTCCCTCCCCTCCCTCTTGGAACCTCATTAACTCGGCGCGACAAATCCCGTCTACAAAACGTAGAATCCCTTTTCAAAACCGGCTTGCCGCTTTTACTTCGGCCATTATATCCAGCTG
>JAHWFP010173865.1:0-31206 GCA_023313725.1 Lithobius niger | reverse complement strand
CCATCAGATCGAAATTTTTTTCTCCATCAGATCGAAATTTTTTTCTCCATCAGATAGAAATTTTTTTTTCCATCAGATAGAAATTTTTTCCCATCAGATGGATTTTTTTTTGCACCCACTGGAAAAAAAAGAAATAGCTATAAACCGGTATGGCGTAACCAGTTGATAATATTCACAAATTATGAGCAGCCTAGTAGTATTTTTTTGTTTTTGCTTGTTTGTTTTTTTTGTGCGGGGCTTCTCACATTTTGCGATGAGCCAGGAGCTGCTGGCGATCACTTTCATTTTCCAGTGGACATGAAAAGAAAAACGTACTGCCGAACAGACTGCTTCTTAATGATTGTTAGTACAAATTGCGCTGATACCTGGATGGACAACCCATCTACATGATATATCCAGCGCCAACTGTTATGAACTATAAAAAGTTGGCGACGATCTATCTGACTGTCACTCGCCAAGGATGAAGTTGACGGCAAGAAATGTCAGCGATTATACATTTTAAAGGGTAGAGTCGATTTTCACAGGAAAAGGTTTCTGACGACAGTGTATTCAAGATGTACGAGTTACAAAAAAAGGTGTACACACTAGCAGGCTTCATTCTAAAAATGGTGCAGTAGTGTTGGAAGTTGAAAAAATTCAAGAAGCCCGATTTTGCAAAGAACTTCGAAAAGATGCTGACAATTCAAACGAGAGCAACGGCAACCGAAATATACGCATCTTGTGCCAGTAGCTAAGAAATAAAATACGGAAAACACACGTTACGCATCACGAAAATAAAAAAGCCAAGAGTGCTACAAGAAAATCCTGCACATTTCTAAAAAGTTCTTTTTTCGTCATCAGGTACTTTTGTAGCACTCTTGGCTTTTTATTTTCGTAAGCAGTTAAGAAAGACTATTATTTATTTTGGGAGCGTTTAAGTAATACGTCATCACGGAATTAGCATCCCCCCCCCATCGTCATCACTCGTTTTTGCCTCCCCCCCCCTCCATTACTACCCCATTCGTTACATCCCCCCTCCTTCAATCAAGACAACAAAGTTTATGCAAGGTAGGGATGCAGTTATGTCACCACCAGCTACTGTTAACACCCTCGTCAGCAATCGTGGTCAAGAGGCGAACTCCCTCGATGACGTAATACTTGAACGCTTCCTTAGCAATTAGAAAAAGATTCCATAAGATAGAATAACATTCCCGTTACGTACATTGAAAAAAAAATCCCATTAAATGGAAATAATTTTCCCGTCTGGTCGAAAATTTTCCATCTGATAGACCGTGCGATCTGACGGGCCTGAAACTTGTGGTTTTTCGACATCTATCAGCAGGAGGGTTTCGTATCACTGGTATGCCCTATAAGTATGTACCTACTTTGTGAGCTGTATTTCAAAGAATATTCTTACCAAATTTCAGTCTAATAGCTTCATGCGTTTGAGTGTAACTATATACCGTTGACGAATTTTGGACGCCCTTTTGGGCCGCCATCTTGAAATGCCACAAATGTTGAATGAGACCTTAGGAATGCACATGTTAATCTGAATATTCTTAAGAGTTTTTTGTTCAGTCTGATAAACGATTTAGAAGAAACTACCTGTACCCTGGCATAACACACGCAGGGCTCAGGGTCCCTCTTCCTCCATTCCCCTGCTTCCCTGGCACCCCATGCCAAACTCATCATGCCTGATTGCTCCGTGCATGATGAGTTTGTGCCATGCGTTATGAGTTTCCTATGTACATCATCCCAACCCAAGCGTTATTATACGGTACACTGGTCAAACAACTGCAAGTCGTGATTTCTCGTCGTGCATGATTACCTGAAGTTGTCCGCATTTCTTTCCGTTTGATTTCTGCTTTGACCATGACATCAAACACAGGTTTCGGTCCGTGTGGATGTGCAGTGTACTGTTGGGCGGTATACCGGTTCTCACAGTGTACCGCGCAGTGGCGTAACGACAGGTAGGCTAGGTAAGCATTGCTTACGGGCCCCTGCAACTCGGGGGCCCGCCAGACGTCGAAATATGGACAGGACAACACCATTGAGGTTTTTGCATTGAGAAAAGCATACCGAAAGTATCGCCTTAAGAGCCTCAAGTAGTGAACTAACAGTACTACAGTATGTAAATTTCATGTTCAAAGTGCAATATGTTATAAGCAAGTCCAAGTTCCCATTTAAAAAGTGTAATAATGTCGCACCTAAGCAAAGCTTATAATTCGACAGTTAAGTAGGCTAAAAAATACCAATCAGACATGTTTTTTGTTTGTTTATTTTTCAAACTTACTGTTTGCATTACGAAGTAAAATTTCTTGCCTGAAAAGTTGTTGGTTGTTCGGGTAACGTAAACCAAACAATGTAAGGTATGTGTATCATTTGGACCAAGACAGTCGAAAAGATCAAAGACTTGGGGGGGGGGGGGAGCAATAAATTGGGGAGGGCCCGACCATAAATTTTGCCTATCGGGCCCAGAGACACTTTGTTACGCCACTGGTACCGCGGTACCAAAAATGCAACGGTACCAAATACCGTGCATTGTTAAAATACAGGTATTGTTTTAATATGAAAAAAGGCACTAAAATTATAACAATAGTTCAGTCAGGGCCCTTATGTTGTAGGGCTCAAAGCATTGTAATAATTCAATTCAATTCAATTTTTATTAAGAGAGAATGTAAGCCCCAACGCTATGCTCTCTACTCTACACCTTAACTAGCTTACACTACCCTACACTACACTTTAACTGATTGTAATAATCAGTTAAAGATCAACAATGGTAAAATTGGAATTCTAAACAATGCACAAAAGTGGAGACAAATTTGTGTAACTTTGATGCTACAACCAGCATAAGAACCAACAGAAAAATAAAATTGAGTTCAAAGTTCAGTAGCCTACTTGGTGATTATTTTTTATGTGTATTTTTTTTAGAGGGGCGGGGTGGCTATGTAAATGAAATTAATGATTCCATTTCCAGCCTTAATGAGTTTGATTAGGCAACTTAACAAAATATCGTTGGTACCGGAGAAAGTACCGCCAAATTTTAAGAACCGTTAAATACCGAGTACCGCGGTACCTAGGCTGGTACCGGAACCGTCACAAAAATTTCGGGTACCGCCCAACACTAGTACAGTGGCCGATTGGTATTGATACTGACAAGAATTTATAAATTCTTGATGCTGATACTATGCATTCAAATTATTGGCATTTTGCGTAAAAACTGGGCGGAACATGCTCCGAAATGCTGCAATTTTTCTGTGAAAAACAAGTTTTTTTTTTATATTGTGCCTTTGGGATTGGTGTTATTATTATTATTCTTTCTGCATTGCAGAAAATCAAACATGTATTTTCTCAGAATAAAGTTTTCAGAGTTTACAAACCTACAGAGTGGAGCGAGGCAACGTAGGATGGTATCACGAATTGCAACTGCTGTGTTTAAAACCGGAACCGTCCACAAATTTCTGAGCCTATATATATTTCGGACTTCATGAGAAGCTGCTAATTTCAACACTGCACGCAATGGAATTTTCAAACGGTTGAAAGGGGGGTGCGGAGGGATAAACACTCGATCGTAATTCCATTCCGTTCCCCGACCCCCTCATTTTTAGTTTCGAGGTGAGGGATGGGACGTCGCAGGTTGGGGGGGGAGGGGGGTCACTTGGTTAAGTGTCTCACACGTCTGTCGTCATTCGATCGTTTCTGGCGTGCCACAACAAACACGCCTTAACACCTCCTAAGTGGAACCTGGACTACAGCACTCCAGCCCCCAAACGCAGGCAGCATCGGGTTTCGGGGTTGACCAAATACAAGCATGAATGGGCAGTGTGGGAACAGGAACCAAACGTTTATTAGGTCGCCGGAGGACACGACGAAGAAGAGGTATAAAGGGCTTGTCCTGCATCGGCCACCCAAGCCCTCCCACCAAACCTTTTTGACGGTTAACGAAAAACTGTTATAATTATGAAATGAGGTGGTGGGAATTGATTGATGTGCAGGCCAGTGGCTAGGATTTTTTTTTTTGCGGGGAGGGCAAACTAGTGGCAGTTTTAGTTAGTTCTACGACCACCACCACCGAAATTTTACCCCCCTTCCTGCTTCCCCCACATCGACGAAAGAATATAATCCATCTTGTAAACTAAAACGAAAACGCTAAAAAAAATTAATTAATTAATTTTAAAAATTTAACCCGTGCTGATACGGATGTCGGCATCGAATCTGTCGGAAGCTGCAGCAAAAATACATCTGATACCGAAACTGCGTTTTGGTTTCAGCACAACGATAGCAGAGAGCATACAAAAACTCGTAATTTTAGGTAAGTTAGGAACCAGACTACATAAAGAAGAGTGTTCCTGGCTAGCTTGTAACAATGTAGATACAGTAAAGGCTTCTTTGAAGCTAAGCCAATAGCTTATTTTTTAATTTATTTATTGACCTATTGAAAGATGCTACGAGACGACCCGTTATTATTGAAGAGGGCGATTAAGAGAGCCAATGTTATTTATTTCTTGGTCTAACATATCGGGATCGGATAGTTGGTGTGCACAGCAAATTGTGCTACAGCGGTGAAAAGAAAACAAGATGCACTAACACTGCATTAGTAATTCGACGTGTCGTATGGTAGAATAAAAAAAATCTGTAATTGACGTATGAAGTTGGAACGGCAAACATACCAACAGGACACTATTAGAAAATCTGAATGCATGGTGTACTGAAGAATATCTACTATATTGCACATTATATTAAAAAAAAGTGTCTCGTAACTTTTGCTACTACGATACGGCAAAATGAACCAGAATCTTGTGTGCGACGATGCAATCACTGACCAGATAAGTTTTCATCGGACGCTGATATTGGTATTCTTACAAAAAAACAAACTTAAAGCTTCGTTGTTGTACAGTTTCCCGTACCCGTTGTTCTTGTTCATCAGACTTTTACATTTTTTTTAATCTTCCACCACCACATTCCATACTTCCCCCCGCCAAGTTGGGGGGGGGGGGGGGAGTAGGCGAAATCATATTGTGCTGAGGGTACGTCAGGTTGACTACTTTAAATTTATTTACACTTTTTACGTGTATTAACAAAAGTTAAAATATTCACACGAAATTGGGCAAAGTCCACATTGAATATAACACTACAATTTCATGTGGCCAATGTTTGTTAGGCTACTCAATACAAAGTACTTTTTTTACTAGCGTTTTATATTATCTTTATTATTATTATTTGTAACTTTAAATCTGTGGTTAAAACTAATGTCGAACCAATAAAACTTACGTGAGTCTTCCTGTTACGGATTTTTAAAAAATCTGAAAGTCAGAGGCCATTAGGAACATCCCGCTCTTCCCTCCTTCTGGCCAGTCCGCCACTGTGAAAACAGGACATCATTCGCTATGCTCACTCGTTCAACACTTGTTCAATAGGAAACAACACTACAAATACACGTAATAAAATACTGTAATATATCGCACCCGAAAAGCAGCGAGGATGGCGCATTAATTAACAGCAAAAGTCTTATATGAGAATCGCATTCATTTTACCGTCCAGATTTAATTATAGAAATTCGGTGTACCATCCAGATCAACGCAAAGGTAAGTGATGAGTCACTTTGTGTTGTTCTGCGCCATACGAGATGAGCCATCTCGATAGCCTCTAACCGACCGCAAGGTTGAAGACCTGACTTGCCGAAATGCGCAGTTACACGCCGCAATTTTTCGTAAGATAGGGGTTGAGCGCACAACTTTACGCTGAGGAAGCGCTGACGTCAGCCACTGATCGTATACTATTTGACGACGGTTTTTCGCTCAGAGACCTTTTTAGAGGTTAACGAACTAAAACCGGCCTAACTAAATTAACTACAGCATAACACCTTGTGTGCTGGCGCACTGCAATTCACCCACCCGCATACTTGAATTTCGTCGGATCAGATTAATTGAACAAATGTGTATGGTTTTTGAGGAGATATCGCTGACGTAAATCGGCTACCCCCGTTTTTTTGCCACAACCGCATTAATTCGACGTGTAAAAGAAAAATAGCAAATCTTCTGAAAGGTTTGCTGTTCAGGGACATGATATGGAATTAAAATGGCAGAAAATGCGTAATACTCTTGGGGACCTTAAAGCGTATCCTAGATCTCCCATTGCTCGTCCCACAGCTGCCTCCCTTACAGCGCTCGCGCAGATCATCCCATGGCGATTTCCCGTCTTGCATAAAATAATTAAATAATGCGGATAAAATTTTTTCGGTGAAAATCGCAGAATCCCGTTTTTTGTATTTTTTTTCGCACGAAAATATACCATTTGAATTTCCTACTTGTTAAAAATACCCCAAATGAATTAGATGGGAAACCACATCAACCTATTGAAAGAAAAAAACATTCCCTACTCTTTGGTTGAGCTTTTTAGTACGGTTAAAGCTAATCTTAGATATTTCTTTCCCGTTTCGTATATTCATCTCGGTGCACGAACAAAAAAAAAAGCCTTGGGAAAAAAAAACCGGAAAAAAAGCTTGCAAAAAAATCTGTTGGAAATAAAAGCTGCGGAAAAAACCTCGGAAAAAAAAAACCGATGGAAAAAAAGCCGATCGATAAAAAAGCTGAAGGAAAAAAAAAGCTGATAGAAAAATAAGCCGCAGGAAAAGAAGCCGATGGGGAGAATATCGCGAGACAAATCTGGTTTAAAGTCACCAAAAAATACTGCATAAACTTAGTTACGTGTGCATTCATCATTCATTAACTAATCGCTGCTCGACCAAGGTTACCTTAATTACCTTTGGAATCATTTAAAGGAAAACTCGAAGTCACAAGTTTCCTCCCAAATTCTTTTAATGGGGAAGTTGTGGGGAGAAAAAGTCGTCATTAGAAGAGGAAATTCGTGAAATCACGAAGATGCCACCAAAACTGAAATAGTACGGAGATAGCAGGGGAGGGGGAAGCGTCGGGAATCATAAATTTTCTAAAAATTCCTTAACTGGGGTAGGAGGAGGTGGAGTATTGAATTTGATCGACCATGGATAATTAAAACGAGAAAATAAATTATGGCAAGAGTGAATAGATCGTACGTAATAAGCGAAGCTTGCCGCTATGTAAATTCCTAGTCTTGGTCAGATCAACTGCAATATTAGTCTTACATATTAGCATGCTAGACGTGCTGATAGTATTTCCAGGTAAGCCCATTGTACAATGTTACCCACACACATATTTAAAGGTAGTATTTTTGTAAAATTTCCACCAGTTTTTTTCGCGTTTTATCCCTATCGGTTTTTTTTCCACGACTTTTTTTTCATAGGCTATTTTTTCCGGAGCCTTTTTTTCCAGGGCTTTTTTTTCCCCCGGGGCTTTTTTTTCCCCAGGCTTTTTTTCCTAGACTCAATCCCAGATGAGCTTTATTTTCTACGAAACGAGGTTCTACGGAAACGGGGTAATGACCCACCGCCATTCCTCCACCATCCTAGATTTTTCTTTCGCAGAAAATTGAAAATGAACTTTTATTTTTTCGAAACGGGATAATGACCCACCCCCATTAACTCCACCATCCTAGATTTTTCTTTAGCAGAAAATCGAAAATGAACTTTTTTTTTTTCGTAACGGGATAATGACCCACCCCATTACCTCCACCATCCTAGATTTTTCTTTCGCAGAAAATCGAAGATGAACTTTATTTTCTTCAAAACGGGATAATGACCCCACCCCATTGCCTCCTCCACATCCTAGAGTTTTCTTTCCCGTTTCGCAGAAAAACTTTCTGCGAAACGGGGGTCTGCTAACAGGACAATGACCCATCCCATTGCCTTCACTCAACTCCCTTCCGCCCCACCCTTCACAGCTGAATCCCACACTGCTGGGTCATTGCCTTCCTCTCATCAGCTGTCCAGTTCACTATAATTGCACACTCCCAAAGTATATAAAAGTTTTCACATTTCAGCCTAAAAAGTTATCAAGTTAGCATTTTGTTTTTTTCTAATTACCGTATTTTAAAGCCTAATGTCGTCTCTTAACTTAAAAATTTAATTTGCACTTTGCGTATCTGGAGATCCTCGACGAAGACGATGGATGTTGTTGACTTTTGCGACGTGGGCGGAATTTACAAACAAAAGATTTTCTCCCAAGTTTCAGCGCAAATGTTTTGATTCCGGAACCCGCAATTCAAGCATGCAAAACGCAACCAGCAAGCAGGGGAGGAATTATCGGAGCGAGCGGATATGGCGCGAGCTTAGTGAAAACATTCCCACAATGTGCCACTAAATTGGCGAGAAATCCTATGCAAACGTGGTTAATCTCTTAGCCAAACAAGCCGCGCGACGACACTGCCATCTGGTGAGAGTTTCAAACTCTTTTGTCTTGTGCCAAAATGCGAATAAGCTTGGAAGGAACATGGCGCTGATAGAATTGGGGGATGAAGTGGGATGGGTTGTGGGGTTCAGGGGAGGGGTGTTTATAGGCGAGGAAAGCGAGAACGAAGCCGGGGAAGGGGGGGTGGACGCTTGAAATAATATCTGTGTAGCATGACAGGTATTTAAAGACGGTACGCCAACTTCCACCGAGGCGCCATTCTCCGCCGGTCAAGTCATTAAAATAAATTAAAGGTACATGTATCCATGATGTTGGTTTTCCTGTACGACTCAGTTTTGCGACATTAGTTCAAAGGTATGTAAATGTTGCCAACACAATTCACTTTTTTTCGTGCGAGATGATTTTACGACATTAACTCTAACCCATGTAAATGCTGCAAACGCTTGTCTCAACGGGTCGCATGTCATACCGGAAGGATTTATGTCCCCTTTAAAGGGATATAAATCCTTCCGGTATGCCGTGCGACCCGTTGAAAACAGCGTTTGCAACATTTACATAGGTCAGAGTTAATGTCGCCAAGTCATCTCGCACGACAGAAAAAAAAACAAGAAAATGAATATGTTGGCAACATTTCACGTACGTTTAATTAACTATTGTCGCAAAACTGAGTCATGCAGGAAAGCCAACATGGATGCATGTACCTTTAAAGGGGAAAGAAAATATTACTTGCCTATTGTAACAAAAATAATAATAGGTCTTTTGTAAACTCTCATTGTAAATTTGGAATTCTGAATAGTTAAGGAATTCCGACGAAGCATACACCGTGTTCGCTGGCGACCAAGTAAACTTTTTACTAAGAAGGAAAATTAAAAAGACATTGCTTCCTGGTAACGAACAAATCTTTTTCGACGTAATTCAACACTAATAACGTTTGACCATCAAATACAGGGTGGTCCACAAAAAACTGACGACCCACAATTTTCCAAATCCAACTTTTCTCGTTAGCATCCCTCAGAACCAGGAGAGGACAGAAATATTACCGTTTCATTAGCTTTGATTTCTGTCCACTCCTGTTTCTAAGGGGTGCTAACTAGAAAAGTTGGACTTGCATCAGTTTTTTTGGGATCATCCTGTATGAGGCATTGAATAGAAAAGTTGGCAATCGATAAAACAAAAAGATTCTGTAAATGACACATATTCGCTTCATTTGAAAAGAATGCTAGGCGAATTCCCTTACAAAAGTGCTATTTCGACCGGGCTAAGAAAATCTCACATTTACACCTTAATTTCTCGTAGGGTGACGAAGCTTTTTATACGAAATAAAACTGCTCGGCAGACAACAGGTTTACACCACAGTACAAATTATTAAAACGTCTTTTGTGTAACAGTTTCGAAATTCCCCGTTACCATGGCAACACAAACTCCCAACACCATGATCCGCGTTAAAAAACAATCTCAAACTCAGTTCTGCTACGTACGTCCAATGCGATAGGCCGATTTTTTTTTGGGGGGGGGGGGGGTGTGTGTGGTGGGCGTGGGTGAAGGCAGCTTAATAGCGCGTCGACAGCACAAACGCGCTTGGCCCCAAACGTAAAGGATAAGGGCTCCACCAACACTAAAATCGTAATGGTTACGGAAAGTAACAGTACCTTCCTAAACCACTGAACAGAACGCACCACTGTTAGAGACAGTTCGGCTCCAAACTTGACACAGTAACGTGGTAATTATCTAGAATAACTACTATGCAAGCTAGGGTCTTAATTCACCTACCTATCGATTCCTTTCGTCGTAAAACGTGTGAAAATCATAACGAAAACGTGCGCAAACGCTTATTTATTTAAGAAAAAATATTAAAACGCTACTCACAACAAGCTAGAAGCGGCCGTCATACAACGCGATGATACCGCAACATAGAAAACCCGATTTCGCCCAGAACTTTACTAAACGAAAATTATCGCTTTCTAAGGCAGAAGGTGATATTTGGGGCCGGATTCACAGTACGCAGGGGGGCGCTTCGCGCGCATTATTATATACATCGAGAATTGGTGTAATCAGAAAAAGTATGACGCAAGCATTTGTGAAACAAGGAAGTGACATAATTTGTTCCTTGTTTCACAAATGCTTGCGTCATACTATTTCTGATTACACAAATTCTCGATGTATATAATAGTGCGCGCGAAGCGCGCCCCTGCGGACAGTGTTTCATACTGTAAAGAAATATTGGTATAAAAATAAAATATAAGCGTAAAATTCTCGTCTGCTTCAGCTATTGTGTCGCAAATGAAGGTAATTTCCGTTTGCCGATGTTCTGGTCGAAATCAGGTTTTCTATGTTGCGGCATAGGAGTTGATTGTGTTTTGGTGGATAAGCAACTTGACTAAACCGGAAGTTTAAGAGCGCGGCGTCAAAGGACGTACCGCCACGCCAATCGGCACTCGCGGTCGGGCGATCGGAAATTTACACCCAACGCACTAGGTTTAATCCATCTAAACCATCTTTCAACATGGCGGAGAAAGCAGACGACGCCTAGTATAACGCGGTACTAAACTGGTATATCGGTACTAAATTAGATTTAGTAATTTATTCAATTTTTCTGCTGCTACGACATTTTAACTTGGTTAAACTTACTGTTGTCACAAGAAGATGACTCATTCTACACCGGTTTTCTTGCAAATATCATGCATTCATAAGCACCCCGTGTCGTGTTATAAAAATACGATATTTACTTCCCCAACAATCGGCGTTAAGGTTTCGTTCAACTGTCAAACTTTGTTACAAAACACAATGGCACGTAACGCCTGGCAATATAACAATCTCTTATCTTACCTACGTTTGATACATCATAAACAATGAAGTACAGGGCGTATTTCACAGAAAATTCCACCGCCTACGAGCGGATCAACCGCGAATACCTCATGGCGGCTTGGTCAGGCGGAAGTAGCAGACGCGCTTTGTATTCTGGGTACATTCGTGAGTCACGCTTGCCATCGAAGACTACGCACTTCGGCTATGCATTTGAGCTGGGAGTTGCTTATCCATTCAAACACAATCAACTCCTATGGTTGCGGTGTCATCGCGTTGAATAGCGCCCGCTTCTAGCAGCTTCTAGCGTGTTGTGAGTAGCGTTTTACCGTGTTTTAATAATTTTTTTAAAAATAAATAAGCGTTTGCGCACGTTTTCGTTATGATTTTCGCACGTTTTACGACAATAGGAATCGATAGGATATAGGTGAATTAAGTCGCGAGCTTGAATAGTAGTTATTCTAGATAACTACCCAGTAACGTTGTGTCAGCCGTTTAGTACCTTCCGAAACAGCAATCGCAGCCCAGCAAAATCAACAAGCTCAATAGAGCACTCGTTACGTCATACCTTTAACGTCACCAGACGTGGCTAATTGATAGGACCAGGCAAAGCTAAGGGATGTAACCAGGCGCGAGCAATGCCAAATTGCAAACCATCTCGGGGAGGTGGTTGCCAGTGTTGGAGCTTTTGAGCACGCGCGAGGTACCGGAAACAGATTCATCGCTGACGATGGTTGACGTAAGCAAGCCACATGGATACGGCTATAGTAGGGAATGAGCTGAACTGTCACCAACAGTGGTGCGTTTGGTTCGTTTTATTCGGTGCTTTAGGAAGGTACTGTATGTCAATTACCGATCGAGTGATTGCGACTAAAAAGAAGAGTTAGAAAGTAAAGAAAAGTACTGCAGGGTTTAAAATTAAAGCAACGGCGCGTCAAACAACCTCTGAGACGAGTTTGTAGTTTGTACTGAAACTCGCTCGTGGGCTCAGTTTGACAATTCGATTCTTGTCAAAATGCGATATCTGTTCCAGTTTTAGACTGAGTTTGACATCCGAATATACCTAATTGAGGGGGGGGGGATGAGGCTTAATGGCGCGTCGACAGCTTGGCCATTAGCGCCAACCTAATTGACTGCCTCGACGAGTGCCTTCCAGTGGTATGGACTAAAAGTCAGTAGCACATGCCGTTTTTAAGTTATATTCTTTAAATAGAAAAACTACCCTGAAAATCTTAGTGTGAGCAAAGTTAAGTGTCACAAACTACTTTTAGGTGACAATAACAAATATGGCAAAGGCGTAATAATAAACATAAATTTAAATTTCAATCTGTTCCGCCTGCAATACGCCCAAAGTCTATTTCTAGTATTGAAAGAGTCCACATTTTTTTGTTTTTGTTTTGAAAAGTAACCTACAATGTGAACATACAGCTATAGGAGACGTCAAAAATAAACCAACCACAGTATGTTAAATTCCACATATTTTTGCTCAGTTTGACGATTCGATTCCTGTCAAAATGCGATACCAGCGCCAATTTTAGACAGCTTTTGACATTCAAATATTATAAAGCAGTAATAATTGACTGCCTCGATGAGTGCCTTCCAGTAGTATGGACTAAAAGACAGTAAGTAGCACATTTCATTTTAAAAACTACCCTGAAAATATTAGTGTGAGCAAAGTTAGTATCGCACACTACTTTTACTATAACAAACATGGCAAAGGCGTAATAATAAACATAAACATAAATATAAATTTCAATCTGCTCCGCCTGTAATATCTATTTGTAGTATTGAAAGAGAACACAACTTTTTTTTGAAAAGTAGCCTACATTCCACATTTGTTAAATATATACTTTTTTAAATTTCAGTCCGTATTATAGTGCATTACCATAGGGGGTTCCGTGTGCAGTAAAATGAAGCAAACAAATAAATTGGATAATCTTTTTCTCCACTTTACCAGCTTCCTTTTGCACCATGGTGTCAACCCCGTATGCAACCGGAAGTGGCGTTATGACGTCATCAAAATGGCCACAGACATTGGTTAAATAACCCAATATCTCTGTAACATATCTCTGCAACCACCTGACCGATTTACTTTTTCTATAGCTCGTTTTAAAGCTATTAAAATACACTACCGTTAAAGTCCTACGAGTCAATATCAAAAATGCAAAGGATTTCACGGTAAGGGCTCGCAAACATAAAAATGCTTTTTTTTTTACTCAAAGTTTTCATGCTTAGTTGGAAATAACGGCCAAACAACGAGACTAGCGCAATGCTTTCATGGGAATTAGATTATAGTAAATTATGTTAGCTTTATAAAAAGCTATAGAAAATGAAAATCGGTTGAATGTTTCCCGAAATATCAACGCTGAGGCGAACGCATTTCACTAGGATGCTGCCATTCTGATCCTGATGCAGTGCAGCTAGTGGCAGTAAGGATAACTTCCGCAGTTTGTCGTTAGGCGGCACTTATAATACGACGTATGAACATTGTTCACGGGCATAGAGGTCGTACATCATCTTCTGAGGCAAGATTGAGATAAACTTTGATAACAGTCATGTTGTAATCGTAATCTTATGCACTATGTGAGTAGAGCGTTCAGAACTAAGAATAGTGTCGGTATTCACAATAATAGTAAATTGGCATTCAAAGAACGGTGTGATTAGGCCTATTGTTTTTCCATTTCATAGTCAGAATCTAGTACGGAGTTTGCCAAATCAGAAGGCTCACCATATGGAATGCCTATAATACAACAAATTATGAATGGTGTTGAATTTGTCAAGAATTAAAAATTGAACAGCTAGTAATTAATCCCAAGCCTGGCAGTTTAGTGAACGTTCTAACTTTTATTCGTGGGTTGTCTGACTATGATTACGGGTTGTATCCTCCGAAGAGAAGACGATCAGACAATGACAATGCAGAAAACGTGATCCTAAACAATGCAACTTGGCACCTGTCCTGTTATAAGGCAACAACAAACAAAACAATTCACGCTCGTGCACGTGAAAGTTATAACAGAAAAGTACACTTGCAAATAATCTTCCCTCTGTTAGTACTTCGGCGCGTATTACACGTTCGGCTGTGCCAGCAAAAAACAAAAAGCGACGCGAAAAATTGTTTCTTTTGTGACAAACACGGCTCCGAAAATAATACATTACGTACGGTTGAAACTAAAACTGCCTAGTACGCTCATTTAAAGGCAGCCATTGAAGTTATCAATTCAGAAAATCTAAAGATACGTCTTAGCGCAACTGTAGACAATGAGGATGCCATCGCTATGAATATACATTATCATATTGGACAAGAGCGAAATACACAAAATGACCTTTTACCAGGCTAGATGGTACGAAAACACCATCATTCTCATCCATTTTCTTTATCACAGCTGCAGCCAGTTCCGTCTCAATTCTATAATCTTGTGGTATGCTACGGAACACCCACAATTATGGAGCAAATTAACGCCTTAATGCACCCGATTTTGTGATGTATCGTGAGTCCTACTGCTACAGGTCTAGGGAAATCCGGCAATGACGTAATACAGTGGTATTGTTTGCCTTTAACAATTGCTTGTTTGATAGACACGCATACATAAGAGAGTCCGTCACTGTGTTAACTTCATTATCAAACTGTTCTAAGGTGCTCTTCTTACTGGTAATTGTCGCACGTCCGTGAACAAACCAATGCATGAAAACGGATAACTGAACAGAGATTATGCCATTCATTTCTTCTGTTAGTGATCCACTGAACTCCTATTTTCGAGCCTTTTCAGCACGTCGTCGTAGTATTGCTGCTGCTTTGTAAAGTGTTTTCAATTCTTGCGTTGTAGCCTATCTTCTTCATCTTTCAAGTAATGAAGAGCAGCTTCGCTTACACTCTTCAAGTGACGGTCAGGCTCATTTAATCTCTTTGCTTTACTAAATTCAACATCAGGTATATCTACAGCAATAAACTCTCGTAGGTGCCGCCGGTTGTAAATAGGTTCCTGTACACCATTTCGTTAGCATATGTTCTCATACGTCGTCTACAACATTCCCATATCGGTAATTTTCCCTTCCCGAAGGTAGGCTTCAAGAATACTCATGAATTCAACAATGGAAGCAGTTTCGGCAGTTGATAATGGGTTGACTTCAGCTTTTTTTGTACTGTTTTTTTCTCAGTACATTGTTAACGTGCTGTGTCCAACAGTTCTTCGAGGGTACTTGTACACAGTGACATGTTGTGGGATTTGTTATTGTCCATGCTGGCTGATTTGATGGGGAGAGAGGTTGAGTTCGTGTTGTTGTTGTTGGTTGCTGTTAGAATTAAGATTAAGTTAAGAGTGTACTTAGGCATAAGAAAAGGGCGAATGGCTATGGGCCAAGGCTCTTGTAAATAAATTCAAATTAAATTCCAACAGTTCTTATGATAATGAAGAGTAATAGCGATGGCGTTCTCATTGTCTACAGTTGCGCTAAGACGTATCTTTAGATTTTCTGAATTGCTAACTTAAATGGCTGCCTTTAAATGAGCGTAGGCAGTTTTAGTTTCAACCTTACGTAATGTATTATTTTCGGAGCCCACTTTGTCACAAAAGAAACAGTTTTCGCGTCGTTTTTTGTTGGCACAGCCGAACGTGTAATACGCGCCGAAGTGCTGACAGAGGGAAGATTATTTGCAACTGTACTTTTCTGTTATAACTTTCACGTGCACGAGCGTGAATTGTTTTGTTTGTTGTTGCCTTATAACAGGACAGGTACCAAGTTGCATTGTTTAGGATCAAGCTTTCTGCATTGTCATTGTCTAATCAGTCGTCTTCTCTTCGGAGGATACAACCCGTAATCATAGTCAGACAACCCACGAATAAAAGTTAGAACGTTCACTAAACTGCCAGGCTTGGGATTTATTACTAGCTGTTCAATTTTTAATTCTTGACAAATTCAACACCATTCATAATTTGTTGTATTATAGGTATTCCATATGGTGAGCGTTCTGATTTGGCAAACTCCGTACTAGATTCTGACTATGAAACGGAAAAACAATAAGCCTAATCACACCGTTCTTTGAATGACAATTTACTATTATTGTGAATACCGACACTATTCTTAGTTCTGAACGCTCTACTCTCATACCGCATAAGATTACGATTACAAACATGATTGTTATCAAAGTTTCTCTCAATCTTGCCTCAGAAGATGATGTACAGTGGCGTAAAAATTAGAATGAACACCTAGTATTTTGGTATAAAAGAAGTATACTGCTTGTGGGGGCCAAAACGTTTCAGTGGGGGTTAGGGGCGATCTGGGATCGAGGGTTTTTCGAATTTTAAACTTATGCACATCATAAGTTATGCACGTGCATAAGTTATATTGGCAACACATGGGAATGTCAAAAAAAAATGTTTTAAGTTGGCAAATAAATAAAGCACAACAAAAACAGATAATGTGCGAAAAAATTTTTTTTTTCTTGGTCCCTAGTGCTTGCTATCGAATTTCTAAAAAGGCCATAAAATGTCGATTAATAGTGTCTGGAACATAATTCAAAACAATGCCAATTCAACAGTACAGAACGACAACAATACAGAACGGAAACCTATTGTTGCCTTTGTGATTGTTGTGCTTTCTGACTTGTGGCGTATGGATTCGGGCCAAGGCTCCGGGCCCTGGAATAAATTCAAATTCAAATTCCAGAGTTAACAGGTTTCTTGTTGAGTATAGCAGAAAATGCAACTGAGTTATGGATAGGCATAACTAATAAAGCTAATCTAATGTTAAAAAATCACAGGTCAGTCACTTGTTCTCACCAAAACACTAAAATATTCCCAAACTTTCGGCCCATGGTAGCTTTTATCAAAGTGACTGCCAGATGGCGACACATTAGTATAGAAAACGTGGATTCATTTTACAGATTTATATAATTAGATTTTGTAATATTGATGTGCAATCATTCGTTCAGTTACCTTGATAAACTTAGTCATAATGCGGCTAAAAATTTGGAATAGCCTACTATTGGCATGGAATTGAGTTCTAACGATCACAATTACTAGACGAGTGATGTTACAATATCCGTTGTGTGCAAAGTTTAATTCTGAATATTTTTCGTAACCGTTTCACCTACGTGATTCCTACCCTGCGCTCCTGTCACGTGACCTGCCCTGTGCTCCATGAACAAATTCAACACTAATCTCTACGAGCGCCCGTGGATAGCTTTGTCACCTGGCCTCAAATCTGGAGTATAAATGATCACACAAAAAACGAATAGGCGAAAAAAAACCAATGATGTTTTCGCCATATGAAATAGTGATATTAGAGCCAAAATTGTTGCCATCATGTTTGTGGTCCAAACCGTGATCATTCAAGCTTTACTGAATATCACCGTGGTTTGTATAATACTTTTTTGCTGTCTGCTATTACTACTTTATGATGCGAACACTTGCTTGGTCCCTTTACCCTTACAGGATGTTCGTATGATATCACCCCTTTTCATTGTTTTATGGTTTTGCTTTAGGAAAATTGGTTGTGGGCTCCTTATGAAAACATAATTGCAAGTTGTTTATTGACCAGCCTGAAGAAAAGATTAACTTTGATATAATTAATGGTCGCTATTAATTATAATTCCAATAAAGTGCCTGTTGTATTACATTTAATTATAAACAGAAACAAGTCCCGTGATAAGGTAGTTTAATTTTTTGATTCCGAAATGTTAGTCATATCAAAAACCAAAAGGGGCCGCCAAGTTCACATTGGTTCGGCCCTTCAAAGGAGAAATATCAACATACCAAAACAATCGCCAAGTTAATCACACCGACTAATATTTCGAAGGTTAAATGAAAACTAAAACATTGCTACTATCAGTAGCAATGTTTAATTAGTAAAGTACACAATTTCTAAAGCTTTCTGTTTCATTAGGGTTTAATATTCACTACTAGAAAACGTCGGTTTAATGTCTAGGGTAACGGCAGCCAGCACTGAAATATATAGGTTATGATAACTTGACTTGAACAACAACAATTAGACGCCAACAAACAAACACCTTCTGAACTTGACAGGCGAAGTGTTAGATTACTTCTAGATAAAAGAAGTGATCGCACTGTTTCAATACGTATTTAAATTAGTAATGATGTTTTAATTACCATTTGTAATTATTTTCTGTATATTCACACTAAGAGAACTTTCAGTATGGCATATTATGGAAATTTTCTTTGATCTATCCATGTAGTGTGCACCACTAGCTTTGCTAGCAATCCAATGGAAAGCCTGAATATGCCTACTTCAAACTACTTGATGCTGCAATTTCATATTCGAACTCTTAAATTCGTGAATTAAAGCTCTATTTTCATGAAATTTCTACCGAATGAGAACACAACTACGAACGTTGTCGTGTCCCAAGCAGACAAACACACAGAGAAACTGACACACAAATTTGGGGACAACAAGTCGCCGAATGGTTGAACCTTCCATCCTCGCTGCCTTTGCTTGTAATCTAGCCTAATCTAATTTAATATCCAGTGCCCAGAGACTAATCTAATGGTCTTGTTCTCTCTTTAATGCAGTGAATTCGTTTTGGAAGAATGATGACGTTTGAAAGAATGATGAAACAATCGATTACGTTTTAAATAAGAAAAAAACTTTAAAAAAAAAAACAATGATGCGAATTTGAATTTGCCTGAGAGATTGGTTACTTACCCTTTCTGGCTACAATGGATTTCTAACAATGGTGCAGTTGTTAAAGTAACGCAACCTTCAAGCATGCAACAATTCATTGTTTCGTTCCCGCTCAGCCAACGTTCCAAATGTATGGTCAGTCTCCCATCATGGGTAGAGTATACGTGGTGCAACAGATTTGACGGTTGACCAGAAATGTAAAATTGTGTCATTGCGAGCCGAGGGACATTCATGGAGATACATTGCTGCCACTGTTGGTTGTGCCCACACTGCAGCCTATTATGTTTGGCAACGTTCGCAAAGAACTGGTAGCATCAAAGCGCAACGAGTAGGCAACTGTGGAAGGAAACGTAAAACAACCGCAAGACAGGACAGATGGGTAATACGTGCTGCAGAAAGAAATCGTTTCATGTCTTATCGATGGCTTCAAGGAGAATTTCGGCGGGCCTCTGGTGTGCTCATTTCTAGTTCAACAGTTCGAAACAGGTTAAGACGGCACGGAATAAGATGTTTCAGAACAGTCGTTAAGGAGCGTCTAACTCCTGTTCATAAGCGGCAACGCTTGGCATATGCTCAACAACACAGGGATCGCACCGCTGCTGACTGGCTAAAGGTAATGTTTTCAGATGAGAAAGTGTTTGCTAGCCATCCATCGCATGGGGTAGTCTTGGTGAAACGTCGCCAAGGACAGCGCATGAATGATGACTGCGTCAGACTGCTTACGCGACAGGGTAGATTTGCTGTCAATGTCTGGGGTTGCATTGGGAATGGCGATAAAGGACTGCTCCAAAGAGTGAATGGTAGACTATCAGCCCAGGGGTATATCGAACAAGTTTTGCAAGGCCCTATGCTTCAGAGTGCTGCTGCCCTGTTCCCTCATAACATGCACGACTGGGAATTCCAGCAAGATGGAGCAACAGTGCATAGTGCTAACGCAACAAAAAACTGGCTTGATATGAACAATATTGAAGTGTTAGAGTGGCCAGCACGTAGTCCGGACATGAACATAATAGAGCATGTATGGAGTTACATGGAAAGACTACTGAGGGATCGCAGACCTGCTAATTAGCAACACCTTCTAGAACTAGTAGAAAATGCTTGGAACCAAGTGCCTGTTCATGTTGTGCGTAGATTGTATGACACTTACCCACGGAGAATACGTGCCGTCCTCCAGGCCCGTGGCAGCTACACCAAATATTAACAGCAAAAACCATGCCGTTTAAACAAGTTTTAATTTTAACTTCCAACTAACCAAAGTGCATACATTCATTAAAAAAATGCCCTACTAATGTGGTGTACTGGACAATAGATAAAAAAAAAGTGGACTTCTAAGGTAGAAAATAAGGTTTACATAACGAAGTCCTCACAATCCAGCTGTTTTATTGTGTCCTAACTTGATAATTCTATTTTGGTGTTTGGTTTCACCTTTTCTTCACTTTCCTTGATAGTTAATTACATTTGTTTTAGTTTGGCTACGTCCTTCACAAAGCAACTGTTCAACTGTTTTCTTGTTCTGTTTTCTTGCCAGTTTAATTTACACTCAATATATAATTTAACATGTATTTAAAAACTATCGAATTGTATTTTTTTTTAAACCGATGATTTGTTATTTTTTGATGTTGCATAAACCAGCTTTCCACCAAAATAGTGAAATAATTTACCTGAGTAGTTGAGGTTAATTTCCAGGCTATTTTCCGTAATTTTAGGAAGGACATATTTTTCCACATTTTAAGGGTTTTACTTGTTTATAGGCAAAAGATTAGCTCGACTTAGGCCTACACCTACATGTGTGGCTTTGTTTTTTTCCCCTGAGTTTTCCAGGTTGTCCAAATCCGTGGGAACCCTCATAAAGTATTTAAAAAAAGAACACATAATTAAAAATAAATTAAGTAAGCTGTCTTACACGTTGAACACAGATGAAAAAAGATGTTATAATCATCTAATAACTTTCATCAACTATATCTCTTATATCAGTCCAGCAGCATTACACACTTAACCAGCAGACAGGACCACCAAGAGCTTGTAGTCTGTATTCATCCATTTGGGCCAAAACAACAAAAGCCAGGTAGAAGGCCACTGTTTTAGAACACATTATCGACCAAAATACTGGCAACCTCTCAGGAATTTTACTTTAATATGAATAATAAAGTGACACGTAAAAAGATGAAAAATGTAGCTCCACACTAGTTTTCACTATAGGAGTTTTCACTAGTTTGTTTATATGTATATATGCACGTGTTAAATGCTGCCTATGGACGTTTCCTTTTGGCCGTGTCAGTATGGCTCAGCGGTAGGACTTTCGCCTTTGGTTTCAAAGGTCGTGGGTTCGATTCCGCGCTCAGGCAGTCTGACATATAAGTCCAAAAGGTAACGTAAATAGGTTTGCATCTGTATTTAGTTATTTCACTGCAGACCCCAGATGTCACAACGGTTGTTATTTGCTTATTACACATAAGGCCATAAAAAGAGAAATTTGTTTATCGACCCTTTTTCTAAAAATTAATCAGTGCTGACGGATATTTTTTTATTATTATTTATTTACTTTTCTGTCGTAACCAGTCTAAGGTAGGTGTTCACTTTAACTGTGGTTATGGCCTACACACCAATCGTTTTCTCAAATCGACAAACGAAATCGCTAACTCGATAAATTACCCGTTAGTCCTTTTTTCACGATGTCTTATGGCAGATTAAAATGAGCCTGTCTGCTTTCAAAACATCGATACATTACACACACACAAAAATAGAATACAAACACAATTACTTTACAGATCGTGAGCCTACATGATCGGTCGTCGTAAACAAAAGACCATGGGGGGGGGGCGCGCAAGAGGCATTAAAAAAACTTTTTTTTGGTAAACGACCTAAACAAAATTAATACAAAAGAATTGACAGTCTTCTGCAAATGAAGGAATTTTTTCCGTCTGCATTTAGGCTAATGTGCATTAAACCATAACTATACAGACACAGAATATCAGCCAGGATTTATTTCCTGCCTGAATTCTCTCCTTTAAATCAATTTCATTGCATTAATCAATGAGAATAGCACCATTAACTTATTAGGCTACCTGTGCGATGAAGAAGGGACAACAATCACAAACGCAACAATGGGTTTTGTTCTCTATTGTTGTCTTCCGTACTGTTGATCAGCATTGTTTGCTTTATGTTCCAGACACTATTAATCAATATTTTATGGCATTTTTAGAAATTCGATAGCAAGCACTGGGGATCAAGAAAAAAATTTTTTTTCGCACATTATCTATTTTTATTGTGCTTTATTTATTTGTCAACTTAAAACACTTTTTTGACATTCCCATGTGTTGCCAATATAACTTATGCACGTGCATAATTTATTTTGTGCATAAGTTAAAATTCGAAAAACACCTGGAAAAGTCTGTCCCTTATCACCACTAACCCCCACTAAAACGTTTTTGGCCCCTACAAGCAGTATACTTCTTTATACCAAAATACCAGGTGTTCATTTTAATTTTCACACCACTGTACGACCTCTATGCCCGCGAACAATGTTCAAACGTCGTATTATAAGTGCCGCCTAACGACAAACTGCGGAAGTTATCCTTACTGCCACTAGCTGTATCAGAATCAGAATGGCAGCATCCTAGTGAAATGCGTTATCCTCAGCGTTGATATTTCGGGAACCATTCAACCGATTTTCATTTTCTATAGCTTTTTATAAAGCTAACATAATTTACTATAATCTAAATCCCATGAAAGCATTGCGCCAGTCTCGTTGTTTGGCCGTTATTTCCAACTAAGCATAAAAACTTGAGTAAAAAAGTAGGCATTTTTATGTTTGCGCGCCCTTACCGTGAAATCCTTTGCATTTTTGATATTGACTTGTAGGACTTTAACGGTAGTGTATTTTAATAAAAACGAGCTATAGACAAAGTAAATCGGTCAAGTGGTTACAGAGATATAAGTGTTTATTTAATCAATGCCGGCGGCCATTTTGATGACGTCATAACGCCACTTCCGGTTGCATACGGGGATGCCACCATGGTGCAAAAGGAAGCTGCCATGGTGGAGAACAAGATTATCCAACTTATTTGTTTGCTTCATTAAACTGCACACGGAACCCTTTTTTCAGCCTTATGGCAATGTACTATTATCAATCTGGCCTTTGCTTAATGGATGTTGATCCAAGAAGTAGGATAAGTAGTTTTTTTTTTTATCTCATTTATCCCAGGGAGCTTGGATTATACGTAGTTTTGATAGGGTGGACCCACTAGTTGAACGCGTCTGAGCTAGAGCAGCTATTTCCCGTGGTGAAGTATACACGAGCGAGATCCAGTTGATGACGTTTTTGCTCCCCAAACCAATCCTCGAAGCAGACGACGCTTGGTTTTTCGAAACCAACAAAAAGGTTTGTTTCAACTAGCAAGTAGTTTTTAACGAAATTAATGAATAATTATGAAATATCTGATCATTCAATCTTTGCTGAATGTTAAAATACACATTATCAAAACAAAACGACAAATTCTTACCAGATTACCCAAGACGATAGTAGCTGACGTCGTTGCGTTGAAACCAAAACAATGGCATGCTTTACGATGATCGCTTGTGGCGGTGATTTGATATTTTATTGAGCATACTCGGCCTTTAAGCCATCCGCTCAGTCTATAAACTAGTTACCTACTAAACCAGAATCAAAACAAAGTACAAACGGTGCTCTCCGTCTGATAACAAACGTTGCTATTTTCAGTCGCATTGTCGATTGTACTGGTAGGTTAACGCACTTTAAAACAATCTACACAATTGGAGCGATCCAGCTTACGTTTGATGACAAGTACTCGTTCGTTTGTTAGTCCAATTTTGTTTCGATTCATCAGCAAAATCAAGAGCCAATGAGATGCAAGAATCAGTAAAATAGCGCGATTTGGGAGCAGAGATGTCAGACGCGTTTGTGGTATGGTAAAGCAGCTCCCAAAATCTCGCACGGTTTCTCGTGGTAAAGCGTAATAGTAACTGGGTCCACCCTATCAAAGCTACGTGTCATCCAAGCTCCCTGATTTATCCTACCAATTTGGAGCAGTTCACTAGGGATTTCTTTAAAGATATTAGGAATTTTGTATTGTTTGTTCGTTAGCCACATTGAGGGCTGGTTTACGCAACGACAGTTTTCTCGCTCACTAGCTTTTACTTGATCAATACTAAATCTGATGGCTGCTTCTCGCCCTTTACCGGCGTATGCGGTTTTCGAGTTGTCTATGTGTATTAGTAACCTTGGCAACGACGCAGACGCAAATCTTCTCCTCGTGCCTCGTGACAAGGCGTACGATGCGTGCAACATTTGAGCGTCGATTTATGACAATAAGAAAACAATTTTTACTGCAGTACAAGACGACGGACTGTTTTTTGTATGCCGGCATTCGATGGTTTGTCTTCGATTCGATAGCCACAAAATGGACGTCATGTTGGATTTTGAATTCTCGTTGCGAGAAGCTATTTATTCTACCGACGTTTGATCATTGCTATAGAAGCTGTACTTTGAAGCTTTACTGTAATTTTGGAAATAGCGTGAAATGACAACAATCTTGTAGCAATGTTTAAAATTACTGTAGCACTTTGTTCTTTATCCGTGTTGTTATTTATAATACATACAATTTGTTGTCTATTACCGCATTCATTTAGTAGCAACGGGAAACTAATCATAAATCAATAACGGTTGACTAGCAAATAGCATTCGGCGAGCGAGAATGACTTGTGTAAACGCGCCCTGATTCTTCAAATAGATACTACGTGGCTGAAATAAATTTTTTTTTTTTTTAGATACGAGTTTCATTTGTGGTCGCAATTAAAATAGACGGAGGGTCGTATAACCTGGGTATTTGATCGGGGGGGGGGGGGGGGATTGAGGCTTAATGGCGTATTTGATCGGGGAAACCTGCAATCACCGCAGGGGACGTACCGAGATATTATCCAGAATAGATCCCACATCCGCGGAACGAGGATATTAATCTCTAACACTATCTTGGTGGGCAACAGACTGACAGGGACTTGGCCAGGGTCCCCATACAGTCATCAACCAGATGAGCCTCGTCAGGCAAGGGCGACCTCTGCCACCACTCAGACCGAATTTTCACCAAATGAACGGATGGTGGGCTAACTATCATACATGATGGTTGAAATCTTTCTCTACAGGAAGGAATTTCTCATCCAGAGGTTCGTTAGCGAGGGTCGTACTGTATTGGGTTGCAAGGGGCGCCAACCAGTGGCAACCGGGTTCTATAGTGAAAACAATCGACGGAAGGAAGCCATCGACACCCACCCACCCACGCACAGCTAAACATCGAACGTCATCAAAGATCCATCTCCTTCCATCTGTTGAATCATCGGCTGAGAAAGCTTCCAGCCGCAAACCGCGTCCCATCCGTGTACTCAACGACTTAGACGCCTCTAATGCGTTCGACCGATTAGCGCCAGGGAGAGATATAAGCACACCGAACCCGCCGAGTTTCCTATAACTGGAAACTCCAACCCGCCCGCCACGAAACTGCCAAATCCGAAAGTTACACACGGTAATGGGGCCTGAATGGAGTATGATCAATAGTAGAGTGAATGCGCCTCTCCCCGGAGGTTCCGCCATCTCCATTTCCCCCCCCCCCCCCCCCACCTTCCTCCTCCACGTTTCATCAGACAAAACGGAACGCGTTTTAAGCACCAAAACGAACCCACAGAGCCGTCTGTTATATCGCCTAAAGGGCCTGCGGGCCTAAACGGGGCTCACTATAGACCATATACTATAGGCGTATTAAAATAACCTTTCCTTCTTTAATACCCTAAACACTAGAATGGACGGGACCAGTCAGTCTAGTGAATGGGGCTTAACGTATTAGTCTAAAGGGTCGGCCACACAGTACGTTGGTAAACATGGACTCTCGTAGAAGACCTACTTGTGTTGCTGCTGTGCATGAAGCTTGCTTGAAGGGTCCTTCTTGGATGAGAGCACTCCTGTGTGTCCATCGCCGAGTACACTCTGGTCTCAAAAGTAGATAGACTGTCTGTTTGCCTTAACGGTCTTTAAGCAGTTCTATTTTTTGGACCAAGCGAAATTTTTTTTTCGAAATGTAAATTTTAAGTCCCACGTGTTAAAATTATCAATTGAAACGCAGTGCAAATGAGTTTAAGGGGGAGTATCAAATTTGCCAAAAGATGGCACCCTCGAGCATGCACGTCTCCAGTGGGACAGGAAACCGATGTAAAAAATGTCCCACCTTCTCCAATAAATGAGTTACACAGTCGCATAGTGGGGAGAGGAGGGATTGAGGCTTAATAACCTCAGTCACAATGCAGTGGTCCGGGTTGCCATTGCGCCACACATTACAGAGATGTTAAACAAACCTCAAATCTACATCTTATCATAGATCTGTACCTCCGCAAAAATAAAAATAAAAAACCCGGACAGGAGGGCAGACTTGTCGCCTAATTGACGTGCAATGTCATGCGGAAGACGGAAACTACAACGAACACCATCAAGATGGTGACAATCAACAAGCAAGTGTCGGACCGTAAGTGGCCGGCGTCACCAATAACATTGAGGAGGGAGAACTTCCTTCAAAAGGAAAATAGTGAGTCAGTCTCGGTGTGACCAATGCGTCAACGGGCCAGGTCAAAAATAGGCTTGTAGGCTAATTAATTTTTGGTCTTTATGTGAATTTTGCCATTTAAATCGATTAAAAATAATCTCCCTTGCAAGAAAACTTATTTTTGTTTCTGATTTTATTTCAGACATATTTTTACTGTTTATCAAGCTCAAACATCGGAAGAGCGAATCTAAACCTTACCGTAGTCTTAGGGCGCCCGCACACTGAGCAGCCAGGTCACGCGGCCAGTGGTCGTGGCAGCCAAAAAACACGGCGACGTGCCACGCGGCCACGTCCGTTTTTCATTAATAATTCTCTATCACGTGGTGAAAAATGAATACGGAGAAAGTATGGTCGCCCTGTGTGGCCGCCTGTACGATGTCCGGGATGCCAGTGACTGCGGCGACCCGTAAGCATTCTTGTTGGCCGCAGCGACCTGGCCGGATGGCTTGGCCGCTGTGTGCGCGGGGGCCCTTATTGGGGGGGAAGGGGAGATGAGGCTTAATGGCGCGTCGACAGCTTGGTCATTAGCGCCAACCTCAGTCACAGTGCAGTGGTCCGGGTTGCCACTGCACCACACATTACAGAGATATTATTCAAACCCCTAATCTAAATCTTGTCATACATCTGTAACCTCCTGCAAAAATTGAAAAACACCGGACAGGAGGACAGACTTATCGCCCAATTGACGCACAATGTCATGCGGAAGATGGAAACGACGACGAAAACCATCAAGATGGCAACAATCAACAACGAAGTGCCGGACCGTAAGTGGCCGCCGACACCAATAACATTCAGGAGGTCAACCCCCGCAAAAGGAAACAGTGAGTAAGTCTAGTGTGACCAATGCGCAAACGGGCCAACACCACCTCCTCACGGCGACTGCGGCGACACGCCGAGTGCCATTCCTCAACAGCGCCTTATTGGGCTTAAACTCTTTTGCCTGGGATTTTACTGATAGTGTTTACTGCCACCATTGGGAACTTAATTCCATCGAATTAAAACTGCTTCTTATATTCAAGAATTTCGGCCTCATTATGCGATCACAGTTGAACTTTAGCAAAATAAACGGGAGTTTACAAATGTACAAAGTTATTGAAGAGTTTGACAATAAATGTGATTTACATTATTCTCAAATAACAGCTCGTTAAGTGATTTTACATTTGAGTTCAGATATTATTTCTATCTTGTTAACAGTGACTGGAAATAAATAGTTTTTACAACCAAATGATTTTGAATTAAGTCATTCAACTTAACGCTGATTTGCAATAAATCGTTACGAGGTTATCAAAATAACTATTAATGGTCTCATTTCTTACAACTCAATCGTTTCAGTAAACGCTATTTCTTTTTCGTGAAGAACATACCTTTTTTTCGGTTATTGCATTTTCTCAACTGGGAAAGAAGGTCTCTTATAATATCCAAGTTTACATGTGAAAACTAATAAAATAAATAATTTCCAAAGCTGAGTGGTTTTTAGAAAGAGTCCCGTGTAACTCCTCAGATCAAGCCTAATGCTTAATATTTGTTTTAAGCTAATAGTCCATCAGTTCACATTTTTAAGATTGTTTAGGAATAGTTTTGTTCATAAAACAAACTGGAGCCAAAAGCACATGCGATAAAAATAGAACAAAACACTGATATTTCGATACCAAGGTGTGTACACGCGGTATCTTCATCACATTAAAAATAATAATAAAACTCCTTGCATTCCGTCTAACAGGCCGCTCTGATGCATGGTGGGAAATGGCCAACGTCGTGAAGAAGGCTGAGCTTTTTTCACGACGTTCGTTCTTCGAGCTTTCTTCTTTCGACGAGCTTTCTTCGGAGCGGCCTGTTGGGCGAAATGTAAGTTGTTTTATTATTTTACTCTGATGAAGACCGCATGTAGACACCTTGGTATCGAAATATAAGTGGTTTATTCTATTTTTATCGTATGTGCTTTCGACTCCAGTGTCTTTTATATTTAAGAGTTTAAATTTTAAATTAAGCTTTTGAGAAACACACCTAACACTTGCCCATAGTAACACTATATGTGACTTTTACGGAGGTGATGCACCGCTGTTCCTGGATCCATGGCGACTGAAGGAATTGCTGGCGGAGACGGAGCTATATAACGAAGTAATACCTCTCGGCTTTTAATGCTTGCCAGGTGGATCCAAGTGGAGTGTACCGCGGGCTCACGGGAGAGCTACCCTATGATGTTAAAACAGCGCCAAACTTTCTCCTTCAACGGTGTGATCCTGGTCCTGCGCTGATCAACAGCATTGCCAACTGATAAGTCAGCGCCATCTTGGCTTTTGAAGCTTTGTTTATACAAACTACCAGTGGCAGTGTTGACGGACAAATATTTAGATTATAAATTAAACGCTGCACGTACAATAACAAACTGGGTCTTAAATTAACCCCCACTCAACAGATTTTCGATCCTACGAAGAATAAAACATTAATTTAACGCAAGAACGAATCAAGTGCGGCTAACACTCGCAATGCAATCAACGACGCGCGGCGGCTATTGTAGCTAATCATCAGCGCTTATTTTGGCCTGTAATAAATGTACACTACATACAAAAAACCGACAAACCCACATTAAACACATTCAGTGAGAAAAGCTTACGACTATAACTGGAAAGTGTCTTTTTCTCTGTTGGCACTCTAGCTTTCTCTAGCTTTTTCCAAGGAGGGGTGTTCCTAAACAAGTAAGCAAATTTAGGGGCAAAGTGACTCTCAACTCAGCTAAAATGTAGTGAATTTTGGCCCCCTTGCATCCTGGGCCCGGGTGCGTTGCAACCCTTTACACCTAATTGTGGCACTGTGGGTGAAGATATTCAAGCCTTCACATGTGAATTGTAAAGCAGTCCGGTGAAATTCATGGTTTTGAAGCATTCAAAGTGTTAAAGTTCATGGGGTCTGGCATTGGACTCTAGCTCCCCCACACTCCACCATGTACGATTTTGGAATTTTGAAAATTTTTCTATGAACGGCAGCTTCTTGTGGGTCGTTCTTTAGCAGAACACCGGCAAGAAAGGACTGTGAATTTTTTTTGTGGTCCTAATATGGAGCCACATACAAGGTACTCTCACAGGAGCCACGTACTCTCACGTAAAAAAGCTGCTAAGACTCTTAGGGCACGTTTACGCAACCACTCGCTTTTGCATTCTCGCAGCTAGAAGCCACCTCAAATTCCAACATGGCGGCGGTTTTATGTCTGCCGCCTCGCAACGAAAACAGTCAATAACGTGAGTTCAGAAGCGTTTGGGAAAATTGTTTCGACATGAGGAATTCTTTATATTATTGGCACGGATTATAAGACTGCAAGTATTTACTCAAACGATGTCGGATTTAGCGAATCCATTTAGCGTTGTTACCATGGCAATGTCACCTTTGCCATGCCGATTGAGTTCTAGATGCGAGAATGCAAAGGCGAGTCGCTGCGTAAACGCGCCCTTAAGGTCTTAGGGCACGTTTACATAACCACTCGCTTTTGCATTCTCGCAGCTAGAAGCTAGAAATCACCTCAAATTCCAACATGGCGGCGGTTTTATGTCTGCCGCCTCGCAACGAAAACAGCAAATAACGTGAGTTCAGAATCGTTTGGGAAAATTGTTTCGTCATGAGATGAGGAATTCTTTGTATTATTGGCACGGATTATAAGACTGCAAGTATTTACTCAAACGATGTCGGATTTAGCTTATCCATTTAGCGGTGTTACCATGGAAATGTCACGTTTCCATCGCGATTGAGTTCTAGCTGCGAGAATGCAAAGGCGAGTCGCTGCGTAAACGCGCCCTTATATGGATGTCAATCACCTTCGCCTCATTTTGCGTAGTGTTTTACTTGTCAATTCGTTTAGTTGTATAGTCCATTAATTTCTAATGTTTTCTTTTAGGATTGGCCAGAATTTCATATTAAAAAACACAGGATAAAAAAAAAACGGAACCCTTTAACCCTTTAACCATTTTATCGGTTTTTCCGAACTTCCATCTGCAAATAGGCCTAATGCACAAGAGTCGAAGAAGTGCTTTTGAAATGTATTGATCCTAAAAGTGTTACAGACCACTAAATAATGTAGGCAAGACCAATTATAATTGTATAGTACTGAAGTATAGTTGGGTGTAATACGTTATAACCCCACGGCGGTCTAGGGAGCTACCGGGGTTCGAACACAACAATTTCGGCGGACGGGTGGCGACGTATCTTAGCCACGGCACACACATGTATGCGTTCGTAATCCTGGGTTGTCGGTACAACCGTTCTTTAGGGTATAGACAGTCGCCAAAGACCATTAGCATTATCTATGTACCTCTTTTATGGGTGAAGCACGGTCGCGTGTCATATTATTGCACCAGACAGCGACACACGCCGGGATGCATCCAGAAAAGGTGTTTCGAAGACTCATCATGAGTGTGTGCCGTGTAACCTTATGCAATACAGGTGCAACTTTACGCTACCTGGTCTGATCTTAGGGACCGCCAAATAGTGATGGAGGCCTAGTGGGGTCTAATATAGGCCTATACCGTCACAAATGTTATACTTATGGATACATATACAATCAGACAGACGAGCACAGCATGACAAGCTACTTTCGTCTGCGTAACTATTTTGTGGATTTTCGAACCTAGTGTGTTCTAACCATGATCAAATCTAAAATTTCGGTTTGTTTCCACTTTTACTCCCTGAACCTAGTGTGTTCTATTCATGATCAGCTTTAAAACTTTCATTTGTTTCTACTTTACTCTCTGAAAATTGGAAATTAGCCAACAGCGAAAATTATATACTATAGAGATAACGTAGTTCAGTAAGCCACCTTTATGCACTTACGTTTCGTCGGAGTGGCATGATCCGGATTCGAACTGGCTACCCAGTTCGCCCCCAGATCACTTGCATAGCGCCTTAACCGC
>JAHWFP010173863.1:0-21891 GCA_023313725.1 Lithobius niger | reverse complement strand
TTTGGTGTTACGGATTGACGAATAGTTTCGAGTGTTTCAAGTAAAAATTCTCCATTTTTTGATTTAGGGTTTGAGGTTGAAGATTTCACAATTCAACACAGTTACACTTATTCTTGGAAAGTAAATACTACGGTAACTGTATTTTGCGAATTTTCGACAGTTTTTCCGACGGCAATTTTTTTAGGTTAATGCCGAATCAGAGTTGATTGAGGAGGTTTGTGGTGAAGTCTCAGTTGAGGATGAGCTGATTTGGGTCTTGGTTGTTTAGGAACCAGTAGTCTAGGTAGGCATTTGCAGGGATTTGGTTTTGATGAAGCTGAGCCAGGATGGATTTAAGAATTAATGTGAATATCCTGAGTGGTGCGTTGAGGCCGAACAGTGGCATTGAAACTTGTAGACTTGCCGTCGTACATGAAGCGAAAGAGGTGGTGAACTGATGCACGTAACGGACATGAAGGCATGAATCTTCCAAGTCGATTGAAATCGTCCAATCGTTTGGTGTTACGGATTGACGAATAGTTTCGAGTGTTTCAAGTAAAAAAGTAAGACGAAAGTGTTACCTCGTTACACAACTGTCTTCATCAGGCGTCTGCTGCTCTCGGGTCCCTTAGTTTATCATGTTCGTGCCATGGTTTACGACATCTTTGCTGTCGGAATAATTATTGAAAATTTGCAAAATACTATTAGTAATTACTTTTCGAGAATGAGCGCAACTGTGTTGAATCGTGAAAGCTTTGTTGAGAACTGAAGAAGTAACAATCGAAAATTTCGTAATTTTCACGAGGTTAAAGAGGAGTCTTTCGCCGCCGGACTAATTTGGTTGTAGGAAGATCGAACTGTAGAAACCTGGGCGAAAGGGGTTTGAGATTTCAGAAATGACACCTTTCGAGAGGGGATCTTGAACTTAGGAAGAAAGGTGGGGTGAAACGGGCGGGGCGAACTGTCAAGGGGTGGTGAGACAAGTGCTGGTTTGGTTAAGAACGTGGGATCAAAACGGCTAATGATGGAAAGGATTTGTACATTTATTGTTAACTGTTTCCACGCTGGTAAGAAATGAGTGATGAAAATGGCCTCCTACAGGTAGGGAAATAAGACGGGAGTGTGTCATTATTCATTGAAAGGCTTTCGTCTGATACCAGGGGAGGAGTAGCGGCTGCGGTGATCAGGGGTTGAGCTGCGATTGTTGACCTGCCTTGTCCACGGATGGAGGATTTGCCCCAAAAAGACTGGTTGTCCTTGGGGCGAGTCCATTTTGAGCTCCACTCGTCGTGGCGGTTATAGTTGTTCCGTTGCCGTGGCCTATTATCCCTGTTGGCTTGGTTGAAGGGTTTAGGATTTTGAGCCTTGTAGAAGGGTTTAGACCTGTTTTCTTTCGGCTTTCGGGAGACATCTAAATGGGATGAGAGTTTCGGACAGCTCCCGGAAGAGGGTCGTTCAGATTCATGAAGTGGCCGATTTTGAAGTTCGTGACGAGTGGAATCGTTGAGGTTTGATGTGGAATTCAAAGCCACGTCTCGAAGGAGAAGAGAGGAATTATAGAGAGCCTTCGTTAGCCAGTTGATTGAATGAAAATTGGCAAAGGACTCTTTTTTGAAGAGTTGGTCGATCAGAAGTATAACTGTTTAGCTTCGTGGCGGCTTGATTCAGACGAAAGTTTTTCACAGAGAGCATTGATGGCGGTGTTAAGGACATCAGCTTGCGAAGGCCAAGACGAAGAATTTTGGCGTTGTCTCTTAAAATGGCAGAGGGAACTTCAACTTTTTTCGAAATCTGCAGGGTGGTGCCGAAATCCATTTTTGCTTCGGCGGTCAGGAATTTAGGTTTCGGAATTCTCTGGGTTTGCTGACCTGTCGCCGAAAGGCTGGAAGAAACATGTCTCACGGCTGGGACAAGGCGGATCTTTGTCTAATTCCAACAGTTCACACTTGTCAAGAAGTAAGCCTTCATTGCGTAAGACGGCATGGCATTTGAGATTCCGGGTGCGCAAACCGAAACCTGTTAAATGAGCTTCTGTTCTTAATCGGTTCAGAATCGGAAAATGAGGGCTTGTAAAGGAAACAATCAGGGACGACGTATTTAACAGTTTTGAGGAAGTCAAACAAGGGTATCCCTCAGGTGTCATCACCTTTTTGAAAGCCGTCATCGAAATGGGCGTGACAAAGGTCGTCTGCTTGCTCCAGGTCGATGGTGGAGTGAGACAATGAGCTGTGGCGATGAGAGTTGAGTGTGGACACAGTGCCTAACTCTAAATTGCTGTCGGAATCTGGAGCGGAAGAGCTAGACTGCTGACAAAGGAGGATACAGGAAAAACGAAAGCGTGTCCACACGTGGAGTGCTAGAGGAAAAATGATGGCAACCGGCCATGCCTCGACACCTTAATGAGAGAAGTGTGCTCGCGTACGCCCACTTGAAGGGTTACACAGCTAGACGGCTCTAATCAACCTACAAACCTCTGAGGGGAGGGAGGGAATTGAGGCTTAATGGCACGTCAACAGCTAGGTCATGAGCGCCAAAACTTCTAGGAAAAGACAGCATTCTAGAAAGGAATGCTAAAATTTACACGTAATAAAATATTCTGAATGGCATATAGAAAAAAACCTTTTGTTTCAGTCCTTTATACTGACTAAATTTTCTCTCTGCCTGAAAGTTGAGTAACTTGAAGACCGAGTAAACATTTTTGCAACTTGTTCTTTGGGTTTTCTCCTATAACTTCTAAACAGTTTATGCTATCCATATGAAACTAGCTCCACTGGAAAGTTGGTGAAAAAACGCATTGGATGTTGTATTGGAATGTCCGAAACCGAAAGATTCGGATTCAGTCATCTCTACCTGCATCTCTTTTATGTAATTCCTTAAAACACAAAATTAAACATCAACAAGCACTGCCAAGAAGGCAAAGTAGCTTTATTTCAAGTTGGGTTGCAACTTTAATTTGTTATAATATCAGTACTGACTAGCATAATTTTACCTGGTAAACTGATTACTGTTACGTAACTAAATCATTCTTGAAGAATCAATTTTACAGCTTGCATTCAAACATTATTTAAAGAAATACAGAACTTTTTTTTGAGCACGATAGTGGTAAACATTCCTTGGTATTTACATGGTCATCCAACTGTTGTCTGGACGAAAGTTAAAACGGTACAATCTAGGATGAAGAACGGTTTTCCATTCTTCTTCATCACCTTTTAACATATCATTACAGAAAGACGGTAGGACAGCCATGGAAATATGGAATGTTTACCTCCACTGTGTGAGAAAACACATTTGTGGGTTTTTACCACGACACAGAAACTGTTGGGACACCTGGTCGCAACTAAAGCATTTGTGATTACAACACAGTGTTATGACAAAATATAATTTCTGTATCCTATACAGGGGTGCAGAAGCTCTTTAACATTTCCCATGAAAAATTCATACACGATGTTCCAAATTTCCACGGACTTTCCCTACGTCAACTAGCCATATTTCAGAGAATTTCTACAGGGCACTGAAATTTGCAACGACCACGTTTGGGCATTTATCCACCCCTTCATGTCTAACACGCTAAACGACAGGTATAAACGTTGTTCCATTTTCAGAAAGTTGGACGACTTTGACTAAACTGTAATCCAAGGTACAAGCATAATCCTAATTGTCTACTACGGTGATATCTAGCAATTCTATTAAGCACAAACATTCACGACTATAAAAGGAGGGAGTCATTCCGTTTGCAGCACTGTGATGGCGGAACTTTCCAGTTATAAATGTATGACACGCCACGTTTTATTTCTTGTCTACAGATTTTTCCTTTTTCCTGTAAAGCCCAAAATTTCTCTCTCATTTCATAAACACTCTGCTTGTGGGTAACTATATACAGATTCGAACAACCTCTTGACACAGCAGCAGTGTCAAATCTCAAGTCGTGAACACGATGCACGTCAATAGGTGCCAGCCACGTACCCAGGGAGACGTCTTCACTATTAAACAGTTTTAAATAATTTTGGTTAGCACCAATGAAATGCACCAAATCGGAAGATATTACGTACCCACCCCCTAGTGCATAAGGCAGGTAATAATCACAGAGGAGAAAGTCTGATTCACGCCACTGTCCTCGCTTTTGAATATGGGCACGGCCATTAAAATAACCCCAGTACAGTTTCTGTTTATTTTTCACCGAGAGTAACTCCTTCATTGCCATATCGATTTGTACGAATGAGTCATCATCAACTTTAAGTAGAAAACTGAAATCGGCATTGTGGTGAAGCCAAACTAAAGATGCCAACAATTTATGTGTTAACGCATGATAAGAATCGTTCACATTTGGAAGCAGTAGTATATCACTAAAACGAGCATTTTCTGATGCTAAAGTCCGCTGTTCATCTTCGTCTATTCTGCCCGAACCGACCACAAAGAAATGAATGACTTTATCGGCGTGATTACTCAATTTAAGCCAAGTTTGCCGAATAGTGTCTCTCTGTTCCATGTTCTGCGGTGCAGAAAATATCAATATTATGAAAAACGTCCGTAACTTTGGATTTTCGGCAGTGAAGTACGTCCCTATCCATCCCCTCTGCAGCTGGGGGTCATGAATTCCTTTTGGCTGGTCGGAACATGGTTGGTTTGAGCACGTTGTTGGATCACAGCTGTTAAGGCAAAAAATAAGGCTTACACTAATGGAAGACACACAGCCAAGAATCACGAGGCCATATCGCCCCAAAGAATAACGTAAACGGAACCTCATCAGAACTTAATGTAACTTCGATTCTAATCATGTCTCGCCAACTCTGGCACATACATTCCCTGATGTTTGATTCACTCCAAGTTTTCTGGCTCAATCTGTATCAAAAGAAAAGGAAAGCACAAAGTTAATTTTTTTTATAATACATGTTCAATTGCATCTAAATTCAAGAAGTATATCTAGAAGGTGTCAACTTTTCTTATACATACACTATTAAATAAATAATTAGGTTCCTGGCCAAAAAAACAGCAGCTCAAGTTAGAATAAGCCCTACAAAACTGGGAAAAATGATACACTTTCACAAAATATGTTTACTACTGATTTTACAGCAGTGAACTTACTTGGTGAAAGAATAGTGTATGGTTTTTTCCCCCCAATTTGTTGTACCAAAGTATAATGAGCCTAATTTTCAATGTCAAAAGGCTGCTAGTGGAGAAACAGATACACCACGGAATTAATCGTAGTTATAGCATTCTGCCTGATCTTGTGCAGCAGCAGTAGCAGTTTTCTCATATACAAGGTTTTAAACCCCTGCAAGCGTTCCCAAGGCACCGAAATGGCTTGCCGTTCATAACATTTGGCGATCATGTCAGAAATGCAGGGAGGTAAGCCCCATTTTCGAAGTCCGCAAAAGATCGAACCATGCACCACCTTATCAAAAGGTTTTGACACACCGGCAAAGCAGGCAAAAACGTGGGATCCTGCCATACGAAATCTCCGTATAGTCTCTTTCACAACATACTTTGTCTGAGCCGTGGAGTGCTTCCTCCTGAAACCAAACTGGGTGTCACCATGTGGACGTGAGATCTTTGATCAGATTTAGCAGGATCAGGTCAAGGAACTTCGCAATTGGGCTCATCAAGGCAAGGCCGCAATAACCTTTTTTTTTATTCCTTAACAAACGTAACACATACACCGCCAACAGGACCAACACAATAGTCCTTAAATTTTCGAAGAGACGCCGCTCTTCATCTTCAGAACTTTAGAAGTAGGCTAACACAGAACAAATGGAGAAAGTTTGAAGACTACATGATCGATTGGAACAAGTCAGTCAGTTGCAGAATAATATTGTTGTGAGTATTCTAACCTCCCTTTTCTGAAACTGACTGACTTGCTCCAATCGATCATGTAGCCTGCAAACTTTCACCATTTTTCTAATACTGAAAAAATTCACAAAGTCCAATAACGCACACTCTTATATCGCCGAAATTAGTCCAATTTCGCAAATTTTCGACAGTTCAACCGGAGGATTATGGAAAAATGCCTCCCAACTGTTTTCTTCTAAGTTTGAAGTAATTTGCTGCTTTGGGTTACATCCAACTTGCTGTTGTCTTTTGAAACATGTGGCTTGTTTCGCCTCCTATAGTGAATAGGTCGTTTCCACTCTTCCGTGGGGCTTTCGTGTAGATCTCTTCTCACGAGATAGCCTACTTAATTCTAGGGGTGGAAGGGACCTTCATTAGCTTACAATTATGATTCTTGTGCCCCTGGATTGCTAAAGATTCCAGACCTCTAAGGTACTTATCTTTCTTTGGATTCAAAACTAAAAGAGTTCACCATTTTTTTGTGTTACTTCTGTAGATGAAAAGCGGTGTCTCTTCAAAAATTTAAGGACTTGTTATGTAGGTCTTGTTGGTGGCAACTACCGTGGCATATGTGTTATGTTTGTTAACCCTTTAAGGACGGGTGCGCCCGAATGCGCCCGCTGTATAATCATTGTTTACAGCTCTTCTACAAGTCGTATCGAAAACTTCCAGCCAATTATAGTAAAATTTAAACTGGGACATGAAAGCCAGACCATTAAGGATAAAAATGACGCATGTTTCATTCCCTTACCTCAACTGGGTGAGAAGCTGCGATTTTTTTTCTACAAGTCAGTTATAAGTTCTTAGCGCACACTCAGTCCTTAAAGGGTTAAATAGGCCTAATGTCAGAATTCACCCATTGTAGCCACCGTTTGCCGACATTTATAACTTTTTTTTAAAGACGTGGCACTATCACCGATTGAAAGTAGGCAGAATCTGGCAACAGCTAGCTGGCGCTATGTAGTATATTTAGCACTTGCTTGCCCCAAGCGAAGGAATGCACAATGGCATTTCTTTTAATGAAACAAACAAGCCACGACCTCTTTAATTACTGAGTGAAAATTTGGTACGTCCTCGTGCACCTAGGAGCAAGCAGTAAAGGTTAATAATATCACTCGTGGCACTATCTATGGTATTTTCGTTCGCTTTTCAATCGGTGATAATGCCACTTTAATGTACAGGTGACAATTTTCTCAACTCGTTGAATCTTATTTTCTTTAGTTTAGACACCTTAAATCTTGGTTTGCCTAATAACAATTAAAAAAAAGTGGTAGAGGTTTTTGGTGACTTTTTCTTATTTTAAGGCTACTTCCAGTTATTTTTTCCAGATTTTTTTTTTGCATGCGAGTTTTGTTTTCTGCGTAGACATTTTGTCTTCGGGTGAATGTCTACACAGAAAAAAGGGTTGGCTTAAGTGAATAAAAAAACATTAAAAAAATTCATCCATTTTTAGCACGAAGTTTGTTGAGGTTAGCCTTTCACCCTACCATTGTTGGGAGTCAATTTACCAGTACTTTTCCCTACCCCAGATTAACAGTGCACGCATATGTTGAACAACTAACAGTAAGCAACAATCAGATTGTTGTAAACTACCACCGTATTTAAAGTGAACCATACATAAACAATGTATGTAGATTTTCGGTCAAAATCCTTCCCCCAGCACAATGCGTGTAACATAAACATAAGAACATTACATATGCACAGAGTTCCCACTAAGACGAAGAATAAAAATCGACATCACAAAAAGACTTGCCGTTAAATCTCGATAACATGACGCAGTTTGCTACTGAATATCAACGTGCTTTTTTTTCAGCAGTATTTCAGTACAAGCTGTATGTGTAGTAAATAACAACATGTAGGCTCTCACCACGCGATACAAAACATTTTGGAAATTGGAAGACCAGTGATCTCTATTTCTTCCTGCAACGATGAAGTTGCTTCGTAGCTTTATAAGTCTAATTGACATTTTGGGAAAAAAATGCTATGCCATTTAATATCTCCCAGCTTTTGCTTGTACCCTATTTCTTTACTGTCATAACTATGTATATCTGTATCTATCGGTTTCGCCAGGTGCTTACTTATTTTTTCAACGAGGAATGAACCTTGTTTCGTCCAACAATGAATACGCTATCCAGACAATTATCGTGGTGAATGGAGATCGGTCGTTAGCTGATACACGATTGGTTACTCGGTTACGCCTTTCGTAAACCTAAGTATCCTATTGGATGAAATTTTCTTTTTTTTAGGAAACAATTTTCTGTATTCTGAAAATAATATGGTAGATGTAATAAATTTTTGTTTTAATTTTAGTTATTAAAATTTAAATTTACAAAATGTTAAATGCATATACTATTTATAAACTAATGCGGTGTACGACTTGTCGCCAATCGTTCCTCCAGTGGCTTCCTGTATTGTTTAGGCTTAAAGTTGGGAGGAAATTTGCATCAGTATTCTCGTTAATGCCACTCATTTTTGCTAACGACACAAATTTCTGTTTCTGATTATGATAGCACGACTTTAAACGCATTTGACATTCCAAACATCAGTGGAAGCTGTGGTCATTTTTTAAAAGAGGAATCCTCGTAAGCTAAACCTTGGTAAACATTTACATCATTGTGTTCAGAGATTGCTTGTTTGAACTTTTGACAGATTGTCAGGAAATTGAATTGCATTTTATATTATTGGAATTGGATTAGATTAGTTTACAGTTACATGCATGATAGTTGATTGATTTTGAACCTGTTAATTAACAGTGATCAGTAGTGTTGAAGTCAAGTTACACGAAGGATGTAATCATTGCCTGGCTGTTGCTAGTTGATGAATCATGTTCGGAAGAGTAGCCCAAGCTAGACAGTGGCGAGTGGTGCCAGGTGGTACTATTTCGATTGGTGTGGGCGGAGGGCGAACAGTGAGCAAAATAGGCTATTCATTTCGCCGGCTGTGTATTGTACTAGTAGCCTGTGGACGTATACCGACGAGGAAAAACTGGCTACATAACGGGAAACCTACAAACTAGATTGTTAATGTATAGTACTAAAAATAAAACTTGAAATTAACATCGCTATCGCCCCTAGCCACTGAATGGAATTATTATTAATTAAGGTTTATTCATGAACAGGAAGGAACATGGGAAGAATAAGTGTCTCGTCCGAGTTTAATTTTTTTTTTTTTGGTAATGAACTAAGAATTACATGCTGAATAACGTTTTCCTCTTCCATATTTGGGGCAAAGGCACCGTTTGGGCATGGTGAAGGGTCAAAGTTAGCACTTCGGGTGTTTGGCGTGACGTCGTCCGTATTGCCGGCACGCTAGCTGACGCCACGCACGGAAGCATGCATTAACTGCCCCACTAGTGAAACAACAAACTCCAACCAGTTCCTTACAAGTGAAACACCAAACAGAAGCCGGTACCTATAACCTAACCTAACCGACAGTAACATCAAAACCACACGCAACTGTCAACAATACGCCTATCTGAACTGTTTACTAAAAAAATAATATATAACTAAAAGCTATCCGAGACACAAACGAACGCGATGAGGCTAGAACGCAAAGAGGCCGGTTTTGACTAATTTCTGTAGGCCAAACTAAGCCTTTGCCCCAAAAATGGTATGGGAAAATGTTCAGCTGATCATTTTACGTAATTCTAGCGCAACATGAAATTGATCGGTGAGGAGACACCTATTCTTCCCATAAGCCAATGAACATTTTGTTAACAGCGTAGGCCAAGTGTTTAGTTTAGGTGACTCTCTCGTCCCCTAAAGCAGAATTATCTGCCACTGTCTGCGACACCAATTGTCAGGGAAAATTATCTGCAGTTAATCTTCATATGGCTACGTGCATATTTATTGGTTTTTACTGAATAACTTTTCAGTGCTTTATTCTATTGATCTGGCTGCTCCACCAACGGAAAGGTCTTGTCGAGACGATTAGAATGACGTGTTGGAATGTCCAAATCGGTCAAAAATTGGCAAAACGGCAGAAATTTGGTCAAAATGACACGTTTTGTCTGCAACTGTGCCAGATTATCTACGACATAGTCGCACGTCGCACCCCTTTCTGCCTTCGGGCTCTCGTCTTACCGCATTAGGCTAGTTCTACAGGTGGAGACTGAGTCAATTTGTTTATTCGCCATTGGCGATTAATGTCTACGCAGAAAAAAGGGTTGGCTTCGTACTTTAGTTGCAAAAAAAGAAGTGAATAAAAAAATCCATCCATTTTTAGCACAAACTTTGTTGAGGTTAGCCTTTCACCCTACCAGATCTCATTCGATTGTTGGGAGTGAATTTACCAGTACTTTTCCGTACCCCAGATTAACAGTGCACTCATGTGTTGAACAACTAACAGTAAGCAACAATCAGATTGTTGTAAACTACCACCGTATTTAAAGTGAACCATACATAAACAATGTATGTAGATTTTCGGTCAAAATCCTTCCCCCAGCATAATGCGTGTTAACATAAACATAAGAACATTGCATATGCACAGTTCCCACTAAGACGAAGAATAAACTTCAAGTCACCAAATATGAAATTTCAGGGGTTGAATTTCCAAATTTTGATCAGAGTGCAAATTCGCACCCAAAATCTGTTATTGGGGTGCAAAGCTAGGGATAGTCCGATATTGATATCGGTATAATCTGTATTTATCTGTATTTTTGCCATAGCGGTATCGGGCCAATATGAGGCTTCCGATACAGATATTTGTTATGCCACGAAACACAACTCTCTTCCCTGAAAACTGACACCAAGCGCGGCAAAAGCAATAACCAAGTGAGGAAAGCAAAGCCATTTGCTCAGTTTGTAATGAAAATGTAGCACGTGACAGTTCCATGCTTTTAAGTTTTACAACAACCAACTAAAATCTAACTGAGAAGATGAATGTACTGAAGCCATAAGTAGGAATAAGAGTAAAAGTGCTGTTATTGCTGCACAGAACTTTTTGGATAATCTCAACAGTTGGAACCCACGCAAAACCAGAAACCGATGTTGCATTTTTTGTATGTAATTTAAACTTTTAGTCGCAAATTTGTATTATTATTATCGGTATCGACATCGGCATCGGATCGTTTTACCCTTCATCGGTATCTTATCGGTAAAAAGTTATATCGGCCGATCCATTCAAAACAAGTCTTCGGAGTGCAAAACCGAAATGTAAACCAACACTGTGGTCTCCTATTTTATAACCATTGAAAATTCTAACATTCAATATCTCGGTGATACGTACTGTTTTCCTGTACTTTGCTTAAAACCGACTTAAATTCTAACTAGAAAAACAATAGCCAAATGTAGTAAAAATGGAGCTTACCTTCTTTGGAAGGAATGGTGTCACTAGAAATCTACTTCCAAGCTGTTTACTTTCAAGCTGTTTGCGGTTCAAAAGTTATGAAAAAGTCAACTTCGGCGTGCAATTTTGCGATCCCAAGAGCTGCATGAGAAGTGCAAAGTCCAATTTTAAAATGCAATTTGCCCCTGTGCATCTGAATTTTTCGATAACTTGATTTGCTAGAAAATTAATTTTTTTAAAACAAAACTGCATTTATGCAGCCCAGAGAGTAATGCACGGTTAGTCGTATGCCTTTAATTAAAAAATGTTGAATCTCCAATTTTTACTTCGATAGGTTTTGGAACTGTCACAAAATGTTCGTTGTGTACTCATTCTTGAAAGTAAACGAACGCGGCGATATTCAAATTGTGACAAGTGACAATAGCAGATTTAATCACCAGAGAAAAGCATGATCCCAGGAAGCCTAAAAAAGACTATAGGAAGTGCGGATTATCAGCAACAGCAAAATTCAACCTTCAAAGCAGTCGAAAATTCTTGGAGATAAAGTTGACCGTTGGTGTTCAAATAATTTGACCTATGAATTTTGTTTTATCAGGGTGGCATTCTACCTGGAAAACTGGGAAAAAATCAGAGAATTGATCGAGTCTGGAAAATTCAGAGAATTTGATGAATAGCCTATATACTGAAAATAGGGGAATTTGAACATTTTCCGGAAAGTCTCTTTTACCTATAAAGATTAACTAATTCGGATTTAATATTTTACTGCTAAAACCTTCTCTTTATTTCAGTTAAAACTTCATGTCCTTTTTGTTTCGTTTCTAACAAAATGAAAACTACTTAGGCCTAATGAGACGTTACGTGTTAAGTGAGCTTTTAGTTTTGTTCAGATTCTGGCCTTTCCTTCTCTTTACCAATACCACTTACGCAGTGCAATTTTTGATTTAGTAAAGCAATGCGATGTAGTTATTGTCATTTGAGTGAAATATGAAAAATATCTTTTAGTCCTGTATTGTCCTTTCATCGCCCAAAAAAAATCTGGGAAAAGTGTCGGTATTGGTCTGGAAAACCAGAAAAAATCACGGAATTTCATCTTGAGCTTCTGAACGCCACCCTGTTTACGGAATCATTAGAAAATTGTTTCAGTGAGGATTTCTTGATTTTTTTTTTTTCAACAGGAACCATGAGTAGACGGTCAAACACTGCTACAAGCAGATTAAAACAAGACTACTTGAGAATCAAGCGGGATCCCATTCCGTTTGCTTTGGCAGAGCCATTACCTTCTAACATACTAGAGTGGTAAGTGTACGAGATATTTTTTTTTGGTCACTATTTGAAAATATCCGAAAAGAAAAATTTTCTGGTTAACCATTTAACAGTCTGACCCATCGTTTGCACACCTCTTGTCTGAACGAACTGCTACAGCGATTACAGCCTTTTCATAACGTAGCCTTGCATTTAGGGTCAGCAAGGTTATTGATAACGTAATAATGTCGCGATAAAAACTTCCATCAGTTATCGTATACTTTCTCTTTTAGTCTTGACTGGTTTGCAAATGCGGAAAAAGCCTATGTTTCTTAAGTTGTAATTAAAGTAAGTAGAAAGACCTTCAAAACCAGCTGCAATACATGCATCGCCGTCCTGTGTGTAGCAAGACGCGAGTATGACGAAGAGATATCCAGATTGCCAACTGTGCATCGTCCATCCCAAAACAATATTGGGGTAACTGAATTGTAAAAAAAAATAGCATATTCCCTGATTGTTAGTCCTTGGACGAGTGCGGCATCTTCTTCACCGAACCAAAAGCTGAAGCATCTGTCCTTAACACATACCACACATGCAAAATTGACTATCCTTGGTAAGCTTACCTAGGATACCATCTGACAAATAGGTAATTTTTTTGTACACTCAAACTTCAAGCACATTCTGGATACCAAACACTTTTGTAGATTTAGCATGTATGACGTATACTTCGTATCGGTCTTCAAGACAAATAACACCAATTGTATCAGCAATTGAGGACATCGAAGTAGGCTAGGTGAAGACAATGTTAAACGTGTCCTGCTCAACGTACACAGCAAATCTGCTATAGGTCCAGATGGTATCCACCCAGTAATTCTGAACGAGTCAGCCTCTGCACTCTGTTCGCCATTAATGGCACTCTTCCAGAAGTCAATTTGTCGGCGCAAAGTGCCTAGTTAATGGAAGACTGCTCGTGTTACCCCTATCCATAATGGAGGATCCAAGTCTATAGACTAAGGGGGATCCACCCAACTATAGACCAATTGGTTTAATGAACATCCCAGGAACATGAACATTCTCGAACGCAAGCAAACATTAAATTATCTTACTACGACAAACTTGGTCCTAATCAATTCATAGGAATCCCCCGCAAGTCGACAACCTACAATTTGATACATTACCTGTTCCAAGTAATACACGAAATTAATGAGGACCTTCAAGTCAACAGTCTTTTTTTTGATTTTGCAAAGGCTTATAATGCCATTTCTCACAACAAACTCTGCAACTGTCTGGCCGCTGAAGGCATCGAGGGAGGTGCTTAATCGAGAGAATTGTGCCGGAGCCTTTACCAGTAGGTAGCGGGATTATGCAAGGAAGTTTGTTGGGGACACTTATTTTTCATTCATCAAATCCCTTTCCTACAAAACTTCAGTTGAACATGGCATATTTAAGATTAAACTAAACTCTTTGCAACCTCTAATACACGTGAACCGCTACTATCCTCCCAAGACGGCATTCATCACGTTACAAATACTTTAGGCTAGCTTCAACCAAAGATTTTTCTTGAACGTGTATTGTAGTCTTGTTAGAAACATCAAATATACAAACCAAGCATGGTAATCCTTGGTGGCTCAGGCTTTGAACGCGACAAAGATAAAATGGAAAGACTCTTAGAGATATGCTACAAAGTGGGTCATTGGTTTATGCACCTTGTCATAGACTACAGTGACTCAGACTTCCCACTCTGTCGTATCAATGTATTCATGGAGCTCACATTTTCGCATTTTAACTCCACTAACCAGATGAGAAATATTGACTCGTCGCTATTGATGACCTTAGGACCGCAAACCACGGAGCTAAGGTTGTGATGTGAATCAAAGATGTCAGACCTCAGTATGACAAAAGAGTCATTTGCATTCAGGGTATGTAACCTGCGGAAGAAGCTGCCAGAAGATGTGGTGAAATTCCCTTCAGTTCTCGCGTACTAAAAATTCTAGACGATGTCTTGTCTTCTTTTCTACCATCCTATAACTTTAAAAAATGTTCTTTCAAATTCAAAACAGTATGAGCTAATAGGCAAATAGGCCCTAGTTATATTAAAAAAACCAACCAGATGCGTTAATTGATTAACAAATAGTGTGCTATTATTTTGACTTAGTCATCGTCATATTTAAAATTGTAATTTTCCATTTTTTCCTTTTTACTCTACTAGTTGATAAATTAGTAACATATGTTACTCTTTTTTTTATGATTACTCTTTTAGGCTATAAGTTTCATCCATATTAGTGAACTGTGAGCAAGTCTTAAATAAGCGTTCAGTATAAGTCACTTAGCAATTCATTGAATATGTGGTGTGTGAAGTTACAGATAAGTTCGACCAACACAAAGCTTAGTTTTTCCGATAACTCAAAAATCGTTGAGCTTTAGGCCATTTAAAGAAAAAAAGTTGTTTCTTGGGCATAAATTTTTTCCTCACCTTCCCTTTACTCGACCTTCATGTTTTCTTAGATCTAGCCTACACATTAAAAAGCATGAATGTTATTAGAAAGTGAAACTACATCAAGTCTTGCCATTTTAAAAGGTCACCTGGACATAATACAGACGTTTTAAAATACTTTTGTTTGTGCAGCAATATGGCAAGCCACACAGCAAGCAAATAAAAAAAATAGTTTGTGCAGAGACTTTTAGACAATGAGATGTTGCGTGAGAATCGAATTTTTTTAAGTGGCCTTACTGTGATAAGATTTAAGGTGTTTTCCTTCTGGTAATCTTTTTTTTTTTCTTCTTTGTGTAGGCATTATGTCATTAGAGGTCCTGAAAATTCTCCATATGCAGGTAAGGACAACTTAAAAACACTATACATGTGTGACACACTCAATAGCCTGCTGTACAAACATTAATATAGATTGTGAAACATTTACATAATTTACTGAATAAGTTTTTGTTTTTTTCGCAATGTATTTTTGGTTTCTAAGTGCATGTGTTTTTGGGCGCTATGTCGTGATAATCTTTCTAAACAAGCCGTGGTGAATTCTCAAACGCCTACGCAAGACACAGAATTTCATTTCCGAAGTTTGCCCCACTTTGTGATGGTGTGACATGGTAAAAATGTGTGTCTAAAGTATGCAGCAATAAGGAAATTATTGTTTTTCCTTACATCGTGTGGCTGCACCATTCGTTTTTACCATTTTGTCTCTCGCTCAAACCCCATGCACATTAGCTGAATCGGCACGGTTCATAACCAAACTGGTTAAGAACTGGTCAATACAAAAGTAGGTTTAAAACAGTATGTATGGTTACATGATGTGAATCCTTGATCATCTTACAGGTGGTGTGTATCATGGGAAACTGGTTTTTCCAAGTGAATTTCCATACAAGCCCCCAAGCATCTACATGATTACGCCGACCGGAAGATTCAAGTGTAACTCCCGATTGTGTCTCTCCATAAGTGACTTCCATCCAGAATATTGGAACCCAGCATGGTCGGTTTCAACAATTTTAACAGGACTCCTTAGTTTTATGGTAATGTATTTTACTTCACCTCGTATACACAATTTAAGCTACGGGATGATTTCAGTGCTTTAATAAAAGGCTATTCTGTATAAGGTGTTGGAGTGGCAAAATAAAATGTCAGCCCGTAAAAGGTTTCATGGGTGGCATTTCTTCTTGTGTCTCATAAAACCCTATTTAGTTCCTCTGGGAACTAGGGTTGAATTATTGGATTCACGGGGTAATGCACTAAACAACAGCTGAAGTGCAGAATTCCTCGCCAGCTTTTAATTCTGAATCTTGAGATACGACTTGGTTTTCAGGTGGACCTATTGAAGATCTTTAAATTTTCTCTGGCTAAAGCAGAGGGGGCCGGCCCCATGTTAATATTTTGGTTTTGCACTCCAGCAACGGATTCTGACGGCATTGCCTTGCCTCATGCATCCCTTTGCTGTTTTGCTCCCATGGCAGAAACGTGCAGTGCTGGCCCATACGCCTCAGAAAGAGGTAGGGCTGGCTTTCTCATCGGTTTTTCTTTTATTTTATCAATTGTGTAGACTACTGGGAACAAGTTCAAATGGCCGGCAGCATAATTAATAGTTCTATACTTTACCGTTTAATTTTTCATTGAGAAGTAAATAATTATGCTGTAGCAAAATGAACCATTCATATTTACACTTTTTTTTTTTTACGTTCTAGTTGGAGCGAAATCCCACACTTGGAAGTATTGAGACAACAGATTATGAGGTTGGTACAAAATTTATTATAATAAAGAGTTGTGCTCCATCATTTCAAGATTGGTCAGTTGCATAATAATTCCTCTATGATACAAGAATCAGGGGTCGAATTTTAAAATGTTAGACCAGGTGCAAAATTTGCACTCCAAAACTAAGTCTGGAGTGCAAAACACTAACTTGGAGTGCGATAAATATACACTGCCAGTTTCACAGTAAGACGCTTCGCCACTGCTACTTTCAGTCCTATTGTTGCTATCAGTATCTTCAGCTTGCGTAGATACAGCTTTTGGAAGTCGCTGATCAAATGGAGCAACTTTGGTTAAGCGAGTTTTTTTCCAACATTTGTCCACCTAGTTATTGCTGGTTCAGCATCATATTCGGCTGTATTTGTTTCACTCAAGCTGATTAGAAGTAGTTCACCCATGCAGTGCCACATAATCCCCGTTCAACTTCCGCTGTGCTGACAGGGAATAACAGAATTATTTTTAATATGTGCACAACATTTTTGCAATTTGTTAAGCATTGCTCATCCATCAACAGTACTTTACAGTAACAGTACACGTGTTAAGCTACGGGCACTCCAGCATGTGAGTTTGACGTGCAAATTGGTGAATCTGGAGTGCAAATTGCACTTTGCTCCTGATTATTTCGACCCCTGCAAGAATGCAATAAATTTGGGTTATGAAAACCGCCATTACTGTACGTGTATTAAACGAAAAAATGCCACCTTCGGGCCAGTATAGTATTAATGCTATTTGTATAGGTGCGTGCAGGGTTCTTTTTCAACACGGCACATCTTAATTTTGCTCTTATGTTTTCAGAAACTGCAGTTTGCCTTAAAGAGTGGAGAATTCAATATGAGAAACAAGATTTTTGTCGACCTATTTCCATCCGTAGTGGAGGTACGTAAAAACTAATTCTGTCGTGATCACATATTTCCTGCTAAAATTGTACCGAATCATGAATGCTGCATCGGTACCAACTTTTTATTTATTTATTTATTTGAAATGAATGCAACGCCCTAAGGAGTAATTAAACAATGTTAAAAAGAGAGAAAGAGAAAATAACAGGAAGAAAAGGCCCACAGGGCCCCACAGACTCGAGAACGTTCAAACAAAGAGGCTGCGAAGTAGCTTGTGAGTTTTCTAACAAATGAGAGTTCAAAAGCAGTAAGTAAAATCTGGCACAAATTATTCCATTCATCAGTGATGCGTAGTAAAAAAGAGCCTGCAAGTATGTTTTTACACTGCACTCTCTTTACTTTTCTGATATAGTCATGACGACCCACAAAATCGGGAGCACCACAGAAGTCTGGTGGTATTTATAATGGAGCTGCTATTTAGGATACAACGAATTGCAATCTATGCATTTTTCTCCTCTTTCCTAAAAGTTCCTCAACTTCTTGTTGCACATTCCAGTAACATGTTTCGCTTGTAGTCGTGGATTCGATTCTCAAAAGAAGTCCCAAAGTTTAGTCGTAACTGGTGTATTTTCTGTATAAGTTGAATAACTAACTATATATTTACCACTAAAAGGTCGGTAGAGAGATGCTATCCCAGTTTCATAGCCTAAGTTGAGTAAGGGCCCTTTTCTTGTATCTGTGTTGGTGCAGTCTTGCAAAATCAAACCAATATTGAATAAAGCAAATAACAAGTACTCGTCATGGACAAGTAGTTTTTCAATTTACTAATTACTTGTCTCTTGATATACAATAACTTGATAAGGGCGATATTGTAAAACTTATTTTTTTTGCTTTTATTTTTTATAACTAAGTCTAGAAGAATACCTATTATACATCTTTATGGGACTGGACTGGGGAATGAGCTGACTAAAACGGTGTACATAGATTAAAAAGAACATAGGCGGCAAAAAAAAATTTGGTTCTCGGGCATTTACCTCTCCAAAATTGACAAGTTCAGTAGGTTTTTAATTTTATATATTTATTTTTCCAGAAGAGTGACTTTCTAACGCGTCAAATCGTAATAAAAAAAAGAGCTGCACGTGATTGTTGTACGACAAGATCCCAGTTGTAATCTCCTTCTAAAACAATTTAAGCACTCGAATTGAAATTGGCAGCATTAGAAAGTTTCCAAATAAGTTGGTAAAAATGGTGTATTGGAACATGAAAATCTGTAAATTGTGGGCAAAATTACGGGAAAAAAAAACACTTTCCAACATCTAGAGGGAAAAAAAGGGTTGGCTGCACAAATTTTCTAGACCCGCATGCCCTGAAAAACTTTTTTCGTGGTGTAATAGACATTTTTCAAATCTTGTTTCATTGTATTAAGCTTGAACTCGATCTGCTCTCACCCAGAGATATCTCTAGATGACTGTTTCGGCCCTGTTTGGGCTTCGGTTTTGTGCTTGTTATTTTAAGCCTTGACTTCACCACTGTTGGTGATTTATGTTAGGATTTAGCCTCTAACAATTAGGGCTCCATTAGTGCTCTAACAATTAGTTAACCCTTTAATGACAGGTGTGCCCAAATGCGTCTGCTGTAACATAGTTTTAAAGAAACAGATCTTCTCTTGGTTAAACTGAAAACTTCCAGCTAATTCTAGTAAAACCCAAAACCGATGTGAAGGCGAGTTCATGTATGAAAAAAAGATTCTGCATGTTTCATTCTTCAAGTGTATGAGAAGTTGAAAATTTTTTTTAAACTATAAGTGAGTTAAAAGCATTAATTTTGACTTTGTTTTGCCAGTTCTGTGCAATCTAAAATGAAGCCAGTTAATGGTGAAAAATACAGGATAACGTACATATTTAATACAATTTTATTCATGGCAGTTAAACATACAAAAAAGTTGCAGCATGGAACTCCATCGAGCGCTATCTTGTCTCTAGCGCTTGCTCACAGCAAGTAAAGGAATGCAAAAAAGAAATATCGCTTGAATTTCTTTTCACACAATAAACAAGCCACGTGCCTACTTGTATGTAAAAAGTGGTACGTCCTCGTGCACCATGCAAGGTTAACGATATTATTGCCTCTAGATTTGCCTTGGTAAAATATAAAGAATCTACAGTGGCACCATTAGCAGTACAATAATACATCCCTAGGTGCGCAAGGACTTAACTCAATTTTCACTCCATAATTAAGGACGCACCGATGTGGTAAAATGCCGATTTCGATGTTGAAAAAACATCGGCCGATATCCAATTCCGATATCTTGTGGTCCGATGTTTAAGAAAGTAAAGTGAAACCAAGTTACATTTTTCATGGAATCTAAAAATAATTAAGAGAATTTCACAAATAAAATTTAAAATTTCTGTAAGCCTAACGTTTAGCACCCAGAAGTTAATTATAGGCACATCTCTCACAAAATGGTTTAATAAAATTGTGGATATCCGATGTTTTAACATCTGCTGCCTAAAACTGATCCGATGTTCCGATAACTGATGTAGCCAAAAAAAGCCGATTTCCGATGCTAACATCGGTGCACCTCTGTCCAGGAGGCACGCTGCTTGTTTGAGGTAATTGAAATTTCGTAGTGCATTCCTTTGTTTGCTACACGTAAGCGCTAGACAAAACGCAATGGCGCTAGATGCTGCTGGCCAACTTGCTTTTAACTCTGGTGGTGTTAATATAATTGTTTTTCATGATAAATTTCATGTATTAGCCTATATGGGGTGGTTCACAAAAAACTGACCACCCAAAATTTTCTCATGTATTAGCCTGTTCCACAAAAAACTAACGACCCAAAATTTTTTAAGTCTAACTTTTCTAGTTAACACCTCTCAGCCCAGGAGAGGAACACAAGTATTCCCTTTCATTAGAATTGATTTCTGTCCTCTCCTGGTTCTGAGGGATGCTAACTAGAAAAGTTGGGCTTCGTCGATTTTTGTGGACCACCCTGTATTTAATTTGTCCTAGTGTTGGATCTTTCAAAGCTCAATTATTCAGTCACTTAATTTGGCCTTCCTCCCGTTCCATTTTTCCAGCAGTGTTGATCAATTCTACGTTCGTGTATTACAAATTACAATAAAGTTTATTAGGCCATGCAAAGTTAATTGTTTGGTTTACAGGGGCGTGCGGGTGCTTTAAATTATAGCGGGTCAAAAGTTTTTATCTGAATCTTGGTCCACGCGCTAAAAATCACCTTTTCCCCAACTATTGAAAGATTTTGACATTCCAGTACACCATTTTAACTGGCTTGAAACGAGCTTTCCAATGGTGCCAATTTCAAACCTCTAGCTCAAACCACTGAGAAGTTATTTAAAAACTAAAACTAAAAAACTTTGAATACTAGATGACGTAAATAACATATTAGCAATATTATATATTTTTTAGGCGGACTACATACTCTTTCAGCTTTGAGCTAGGTACATGTCAAAGAAATGTGGTCAGTTATAAAATAAAATAAAATAAAATGCCTGGTGCTTCAATTTGCAAACTCGCCCGTAAACCAGACAATTTTTTTTGCATGGCCTTAACGTTTTATTACTTACATACGGAGGAAAATACACAATATTCCAGACAGGGAAGAAGAATATTACGTATTTTCCTCCGTAGGTAAGTAATGTCGTCTGCTACGTTCCAGAGTATGAATCTAGACGTTTTCAAATTAGTGTTTTATGTACTTGTATAATAATACCTGCTGCTGGGATGACTCCTTTAGATGTATTACTTCATTTGCTCCATATTATTTTGCAGGAGATCAAAACTGAGCAAGAGAAACGAAGAAGAGAAGCTGCCAACATGGATTTAGATTCAACTGCACAAAGCATGATTAGACAGCTAGTCCAACACAACCGCCACCAAGAACTGGCAGGCAGTACTTGGACCAACATTTGTGTTATTTTAGGTTTTGCGGCATTTGCATTGACAGTGAAGTATGTGTTACGGTCGATAGCTCAGTGAGGAGCCCAATTCGGTAACCTATTCCATAGAAACTAGTCGCCGGTACTTCAATCTGCTCTGACTGTGGTGTTTGGTTTTTTTCTGGAACTGAAAGTTGCTCGTAAATTCTGATGTATTTGTGATTGACAAATAACGACTTTCACCTTTTTACCCCAAATGTGTTTGATCGAGTAATTTGTTTATAATATGCGTGGTCCTGAATGGATATGCATTTGTCTTCCACTTGTGTTATTCTGAAGGAAAATTTGAATCGTCTGTTGGCCCGTGTGGTATGTTCTTTTTCTAACCTATACAGATCATTCTTCAACTGAGGAAATTACCTTGCAGTTATTTTTAACCTCTTTCCCTGTTAGTGTACTTGTCTTTTTCGTAGCTGGGCACCATACTAGAGTTGCTATTGTAAGTGCAGTATGTAAATAAATGGTTTAATGAGAAAAGTAAATTAAATGTGGGATTAGTAATAAATGTCTTTTTTTT
>JAHWFP010173862.1:58144-90808 GCA_023313725.1 Lithobius niger | reverse complement strand
CCCCCCTAGGATTGTCTTTCCACAGCTTTATAATTCCTTAATTCAAAATTTCTGAATTTCTTTCCTTAAAACAAAACTGCAAAATTGACTTTCAAATCGATTTTCAAACAAAATCAATTTTAAAACTGTTGCTCTATTTGTATTTATAACTAAATGGAGTAATACTTTTAAAGTCAGTTGATAGGTTTTGTCATGCATAATAATACTTTTCGTGTCTTGTGCTGGGACTGAAGAAGCCACCATATTTTCTTGGCATATCCAGATTCCATAAATAGGGATTTGTAGTATTATGTGTTTGACTGACTTTATTTTGTGTTAAACAAATTTTATTTTTTTAGTTGCATCGCAGACACAGTATTGTATTTATTTTACAGGTATTATTATTCGTTTATTGAATTTAACAACTTCGTAATATTCAAGGATTTCCCATAACCAGGCATGATTAATAGATGTAGACTTCTAGTTGCCCCTTCCAAACTGTCTATTTCATTGTGCAGTACTGTACATTAAAAAAAAATAAGTGCTCAGTATCATAGTTACAAAACAGTGCATTCAACTTATTCAGGGGTCAAAGTGGGGGTTTTTTCCCCCCAAAGAGTAGAAACAGAGTAGGAAATTTGAAGCTTAAATTATCACTAAATAGCAGAAGTTCACTACAGATACCAACTTTGAATCATAAATGATTGTGTGAACGTTTCCATATGCGTAAAAAACAGTCCCACTTGAAATGGTCTGGCCAAATTCGTTCCTGCACGAAACTCACCTGTCCGGTGAAATTTTAGCCACGGTAATTTATTTAACCTAACAGAACAACAACAACAAATAAATGTTGTGAAATAATGTACACAACACCACCCGGAAAGTAGTAAGAATAGCAGAAATATTATAGTAGCAAGTCCACGCAAGCCTCGAGCTCACTTTCACATCAGGTTGAAAATTTGCCTCAGTGGCCCAACTCCAGCATGAACAAAAAGTAGGTCTCATTTGCTCTTATAGCAGAAGCATAATAAAACTCATTTTCCTTTAAGACCAAATAAAACTTTGTTTAAAAAACCCGAAAACAGGTAGTCTTTGATGTGATTTTTTTTTAAAGTGTGAATGAAGTAGGAACACTTTGACCCCTGCTCAAGCTTAGTACTACATTTAAAAAAAATGTAAAACAGGTCAATAACATAGCAACAACGGTGTTTTCAGCGTAAACGATAATAACATGTACATGTGAAGAAAAAGTGTTTATTTTATTGCTTAACATTTTTTGACTACAAAAACATCGACAAAAGTTTACCTAAAAAAATTAACGACTAACAATAAATATTTTGGCTAATACTAGGAATAAATAGATTTTAAAAAAGATCAGCATATACATCTCACATCAAGCAATGTTACCATAGCGTTTTAAGTCCTTTGGTAAAGATAATCCCACCCCCTCGTACTACCACTGTCTGCTGCTCAATTCTCCCTCGATATTTACATTCATTTTACAATCCCAACACTGTATCTTACAGCCTGTAATGCAGGCACAATAAAGACAAAAGCAAGCGGAAAGAAAAGTTCTTTTTCTGTAGCCCCCCTACAGCCTACTTATCTAAAATTGGTCAAGTAATTTTGTATTACATCTTTTGCAATAAAATTTAATATTAGGCAACGATTCGGGATGCACCGTATTTAATGTTTTCTTTTTGGGGGTCTCGTTGTAGTTATTCAACATTTTTATTTGTTAACCCATAACCGCCTAGATACGGACGTACGCCTTCGACGTATAACAGCGAAAAACTAAGTCCCAGCGCGAGCTTTGTGAGGGGTCCCTGGGGACCCCGAGCAAAGCAGGCAATCACAGCCCAGTGGTCAGCGTCGTCGGCTCCAAACCAAGAGAATGCCGGTTCGAATCCGAGAACCGACCCAAGTACCATATGGACTCTAAAAAAAGGGGTCGAAAGTTCTTTCAGGCGGTTATGGGTTATTAGTTGCAATCAAGTATTTTTTCAACCCTCAGCTAATGTCGGAAAATTACTTTTCTTTCTCCAAAACAGTCTTGGTATGGTCACCATTTTTTATTTCAGAGACTGTCAGTACTCTGAAAACTGTTAAAGTGAAACAAACAAATCTCCTTATTTTATTTTTCTAAACGAAAACTTTCTGACAACACTTAGGGGAAGTGCTCAAAAAAAGCAATCTACCTTTTTTTCTTTTATTAACTGTCTGTCTTTACTGCACCTGCCTAGCAAGAACACTATCCCCAGCTTCCACCAATACTTACATTCCATCTTCACTGTACAACCTGTACATAATTCACCGATGCCAACATCGGTAACAATTCGCCAATCACCAACCAATAGCTCGCAGCGGAACATTGGTTACTGAAACTGTATGTGGGTAAAAATAGTAGTAGCAAATATGCAAAAACATTGGTTCTCAACAAATCGACTACACGGCTTACCTATTAAAAAACAGTCAATTGTTAAGCATAATCAATAATTGTGGCCTTTTGTATTGGTAGGCAACATACAAAAATTGTCACATTATCAAAAGTTTTGATTGGGATACACAAGTCAATGGAATGGAAAGAAAAGATTCATGTAACATGCTGCAGTTTTACAATTACGATGTATTCGTTTTGCATTTATGGCAATAGTACAACAGTTTTAAATCGTGCATGTAAAATTACGTGTGTCAATTATTAAATACAACTAAAATAGTGGAAAACGAAAACTGTTCGTTTAAATAGTCCACATTGCTTCTGGTAATCCTCTGTTCGGAAACGAGCACTTTTTTTGTTTTCTCTCTGCAATACCATCTCGACTAATAGAAGTCCAGAGCTGCACAAAGGCACAACTCAATCGTAGCAACGTACCAAATAGTTAATTTCACGTTTAGTTTTAAAACTAGTACAATCAGCAATTTCAGTTTTGGATTTTCCTCAAACATCTTTGTACATTAATAAGTTATCGTTGCCTTATTCCGTAACATTTCCTAATGACAAAATTTTACCCAATTACATTTGGTGCGATAAAAAAAATTGAGCACACGTATTCATAAGGAAATACTGTCGGACCTCTGACGTAGAGAAAAAAAATGATAATGTGGAAGACTAAAAAGTTACGGTATCAACAATATGTGTGCAAATTACGGTGCTTTCTGTTATGCGACAACATGCTTTACCCACTTTAATTACTTCACACACACACAAAAAGGAAAGCAAATAGATGCAAATTTTCAAACACCAGAACAGTCTTTCAATAAAAACAGAAATGCTTCACCCTTTTTCTTTTTTAAAAGATCGAAACAAATCCAATTTTTTCTTACATAAGACTTTCCATATCCGCAAACCAGATACATTTTCCCAATTTTTACATCGCCAACATCCGTTTAAAGCACTGAATTAAAATCTAGCATGCATCAGCCACATAAGTGAACTACTTAAAAAAAAAGGGGGAACTATTTACTGTGGCAAGTTGTGGAAATACAGATAGATACATTGTTTTAGAGCCCGTGGGCTAGTTCCTTCTAGACGGAGGAACAATAATGCTAAAATAAAATTTTCCCAGGATAGTGCTGCTTATAGCGCTTAAATTTTATTTTAATGCTTTACAAACCCCTTTTTCTACTCTTATTGTGCATCTGGCAATACCTTACAATTCTTTTAAGGATCCAATCTCGGCATAATTTTTGGTTATTTATTTATGTTACTGGAACAATTGGCACACATTTGTTCGGAATAAATTACAACTTTTCACTCCTTCATTTAATTATTCACTATTCTACGAAATCATTATACACCCAAAAAAGTGAGTTTAGGAATAGCGAAAGGTTTTCGTTCGTCATTACCTGCAAAATACAGATGCATTTTACACACCAGTTTCGGACAGCACTAGACAACTAGTCACAATTGTAGGATTTATATGCCAAACATGCAGGACACTGATTTTACAATACCTTACCCCCTTTGACAAGGGGGCGGTGATAACTTTTTTGTCAAACATTCTCGCCAAATTCTCACGTAATGGTAGTTCCTACCAAGCTTGCTTGTGATTATCGTTAAATACCTATTCATACACTTCCTCTATGCAATCTGATCAGTTTACCGGGTAGCTAACCCTTCTTGACCCTGAAATTCATTAAAGACTGGCACCTGACAATACCCCACACTAGCAATGACAGTCGTTTACCTTTCGTAACCAATGGAAGGCAAGAAGGTGTCAACCTTCGTCATGGCGACTATTTACCGTGGCAGAGGAACGACAGAACCATCAGCACCAAGGACTTTTATCATACGTATTTCGGCACTATGAATAGCAAGCACACTAATATCGTATACACATTGACAACAACGCCATGATTTTGTCTGCCGCCTGCAATTTTTCTTTCATTTATTATGCACTGCAAAATAAACTACTTAACATTATTTAATACAATATCAACGCATTGCACTGAATCCGGCTGCTACCAGCACCGAATATAAAACATTTTGTGCCATGAGCACAACAAAATTACAAGTCAGTCAGTTTATATAAAAATAAAACAAAAAATAATATGCACACTTTTAATTAACTTCGAAAATTACGGATTCATGCAGTAAAATAATAGCCTTTAAGAATAACTTTTTTGTATTTAAGATATTCAAAAATTAAATACTGGAATTTGGAATCTTGATATAATTTTGCAAGGAGTTGAGAATAACAAACGAATTCATCCAGAAAAGACTGCAATGATAGTTTGGAGTTGGAAATGCAACTTACATTTTTCACAAATTAAGAAAATTGCGAAATGCTTCATTACCAGATTGCAGTATATTGCAAAGTACAATCCAGACGCTTGCATGAGAATGAAACAAAACATGACCAATACGAAATTAAAAAAGCAAAAATCGGTGGCAGTGACCTTTTTTTGGGGTGGGGTGGGGTGTCCAAGAGGAAAATAAAGTTTACATGCTTGTGTAAATGCGCATTTCATATAAGAAGAGTTAAAAACAGTTACAACCAACTATACGTCAATGTCCAGACTTGCCTACTTGTGTTATCTTTTATTTAAATAAAAATGAACATAACAAATATAAAGGAAGAATAAAGTGATAACTTAAAGCTGAGACCTTGTCAACTTCTCGGAGCGAACAATTTTTAATGGAACTCAACCAGCCTACCTACCATATGGGCTCTGGCCCCTTCTGGAGATTTGAGGAGGGCAAGTGGAAGAACAAAAAAGTTGAAAAAAAAAAAAACCAGTAATGTTACAATTACTAATCATTACTTGTTTTATTGCACATAACCATGCAGCCAAGGTGGTATTACTAGTTTTTTTTTTTTATTTTCCGTATTTTCACCTCTAACAAGTGAATGAACGGAATCTATCCTTTTATTTGGAATAATTTTCCGCAGCTAATGGGAGTTATGACAGCAGGATAATTACTTACGCATCATCCCTTTGTTTGGGCCAGAAAAAAAATAGCATTTACAATGTGCATCCACGTATGACTGCGTATTGTAATCTTTTGTTGTAGAAAAACCATAAATTGTTTTGTTGAAACAGATGTCACGGACACTAAATTTTAGGCTTTATTGCATGAAATGCTTTTAATTCCGCAAAGAATCAATTTTCACTTAACTCCATTGGAATTGGTGTTTTAGCTTTCTTGGTGATCTGCGACAATTATTCGATGGCATAACGAGAACCAATACTAAAGCAGAAGGGACTAAAGAGATAGGAAGTGCTTAGTTTTACTGGTACTGAATTCCCTGCAACGGCAGTTATTAAAAACAAAAAACTGAATTAAGTATCAAAATCACGGTTTGATCTTCCGAGACCTAGACTCACATCTTCAGGAAAATAAAATTAAAAAGTTTTATGTTTAGAAAAGTAAGCTTCCCCTTAATACAACTTTGCACCAACAGAACTTGAAAGCATTCATCAATTGAGCAACAGCATAAAATGTGAGCATATTTGAAAACTGTTGATGATCACTGATATGTGCATATTCACTGTTGGCAATGAAATGATCAAACTGTCGTGATTGTCAAGGTACAATGTGACAATAGTGCACTAAATAACAAAGGCTGCAGTATAGAGATGTGATTGCATATATCAATCTTAAACACTCAAAAACAAATCCAGCAAACAAAGTATTTGTTAAAACAGTCTGCCAAACTTTTGAGTACCAATACGAATATCAGTTAAGCAATGTACGTTCGGCAATTTAAAGTTGCACTTGCACGCAATTTGCCTGAAACCACGTTTGCATAATTCTGAGTTCGTTCACAGGATCATCATATTACGTAACCTTCATTTTACTGTACATGCCAGTACAGTACTGATGCTCAACAAAAATGAAACGAGCATTTAACACATACAATTCGCCATTGATTTTCAATGCTCTGTCACTGAATAAAGTAGTTGGGGAGAAAAAATTAAAGGACCTCAGTTACAAAAATGTATCAAGTCCAAGCAAATGTGTGGACGTTTGGAAGTCATGAATAATAGTTCTGGACATTTGTTAACGATAAATTTGGAAGTGCTCAAAAAACATTCTGGTAATTTTTTTTACAGACGTAAAATGAAGTTGTACTTCGTTTGAAAATAATTTTTTTTAAATAATCTGTATGGCACAAAATACATCATGTCTTGTACTGCTATTGTTAGAACGTAGATAAAGGGAGAAAAAGCAAGTCTGGACACGACAATGCTTACTATCTGTAACGGTTCCCATTATAGATTACGAACACACCACTAGCCCCAACATCCGTGGCGTCTTAGTCAACAACCAAATAAGGCGTAAACAAATACAAATACAGTACTTTAAAAAAAAAACACGTTCATAATTAGTCAATGTTAATATTTTCATAATTACTCAATGTTAATATTCCTACATAAGGAAACTAACATTCAACGCACATGCGACAACTACAATTTTACAAAACAAAATAATAAATGTACGAATACTTGATTATTTCATTTACCATTCACTGATGCTTGAATATACCTGCGTTTTACAAACAGTATTCTACAGAACACGACAAAAGGAAGAGGAAGAAGATTGCAAGTTGGTAGCTTCTACAGATTTGGTCAAGATCAAGCACAAAGACATACTTCGACATCCAATTTAGTTTAATTAAATCTAGATGGGTCAGTAGGCTGCGGCCAGCAACCTACATTAGTTTTCGGAACTTGTACTTTCTAGTCCCAGCTGGTTGTCACTGTCGTGATGAAAGGTTATCCTTATCTGTTGTCTCATTCTGACATTCACCTGACGAATGAATGTTAACCACAGTTCACCTAATTACAAATTTGTATAATTCATAATAATAACAACGTTATTGTTGATTGTGTAAACAATGCAGCTCCTAGAATAATTTTTGACGTAACAAATTTATGGTTTAATGCACAATTAAGTTCACTTGCATGAAATGCTAGGACACAAAATTTACAATCAGTCACAGAAATATACTTCTTGTGCATTACCAGCAGCAGCACAGTTTTTTTCCTGTCATATTGCCAACTTTTAAACGAAAGTTAACACTCAAATGATATCCAAATAACAATGCAAAAAATTAATATGATAGATTATAAAATTATTATCAAGTACATAGCCATAATTGTTGAAGCGCTAGCCACCATTGAAATTCAATTAAGAGCTAGTTGTCACCATGTACACTCGTACAACTTTTCCACTAGTCATACAGACTGCGGGTATTCTTGATAACTCGTTTTGTAAATTATTGTAAATACTGAACTGCACATAACTAGTAAATATGTGGCTTCCATAAAACTTACTAACCTTACACGTTAAAAAAACAGCAAAATAAATCAGGAATACTTTTATTTTTCGTTTTGAAGTGTCACCAGTTTATGCATAGATTACATGTTCCAAATAACTTCTACTCTAGATCTGCCATTGATTTCATGCATGGCAAAAAAAATTATGAAATTGTATACTGGAGTGAGGAAACCAGTCAAATTTCAGTAAAAATCAACTATTTTCTCGTCATGCCAACCATCAGTCTCATGCCAACCAATTTTCTAGACATTTTCAATTTCTAACTACTCTGTATATCGAGAATAGCTTGCAAGTCTTATTTTTTTTTATTATTAGCTAACTAAACAGCTATGATAACCTTTCTTATGTTTAAAACTAGAAGTTCTAACAATTTAATTTCCCATATGAGCATTTCGTGCAAATACATTCAAAACTATCAGTAAGCCTAAACGTCAACAGCGAGTTGAAACAATAATTGGCCGTGTTGGCCATATTAGGTTGGGCAGCATAGACAAATACTTTCCATGGTATATACCTGGAGAAGCCTTCCAATTCTAGCAACATATGAATAAACCAGCTATGCATAATACGGCAACGTACAAGCTTGCATATGGGCTATAAAATTGCAGCACCCAATAGAGTTATTTCTGTAAACTTTTTCGGAATAAAATCACAAATTCTACACCGGTTTTTGCTGGAATGTGCTTACGTGCTCTCACCGTAATGGCTATGAACAATGATTTACAGCAGACCGAGCGTGTTGTAAAGGCAACTGCACAAGCTAACCGTATGACAATACTTACACTTACTGGAAAAGATTGACCTTAAGCTTTGCTGATATGAATAGCGTGTTTCTTACCTGTGGTCTTTTAAGTGTGCTGAACCAGAAAATAAAATTTATCCAAAAATTGTAAAAGGATTGTACACAGGGTATCTGCTATTAAAAAAAAACTTGACACTTTTAACTGGTTAATTATCTCATACAGAGACAAATACTAGAACAAAAACACACTGAAAAAAAAACCTCGGCTAAACAGTATGCTAGTCAGCAAGCACAATTGAAAGCAATTTTAAAATGTGTTCCATTTTATAATGGTTAATTTATTTGTACAGCAAAACTTGAAAGACTACGGTGTCGTACTTTTGCTGACATTTACTGCAAAGCAGGGACGTATCGCTAACGTCCTGCAAGAAACCTAAATGAGCCAAAATCCTCCCAATTCAAATGCGAAGTTTGTCCAGTTGTCATTTTACTCCAAGGAAACCTTCTACAGCGTAAGAGCCGAAATTATCCCAATTAAAACGTTAAGTTTGTCCAGGTGTAATTGTTAACCCCTTTGTGACCAGGTACGAACATGCGTTTGTAGTGGCAGTGTAAGCAAGCCGAACCAGTTACAAACATGCGATTGTAGCAGTTTGCATTCCAGTCTTTTAGCTCTCAAAGCTGCAGATTCGGCACGTGCTGAATTGCATTTGGATGCTGGTCTCGGAGGGGTTAAAAGGTTGGATATCCAGTTATTACAATAAAGGAATCAAACTTGCACCATTACAATATACGGCAACAGTCAACACGAGCTCGAGCAACCAGTATGTTAACCCGTATTGGAAGAAAAAACATGCAAGGACTACATATAAACTCGACTGTCATACAGTTAATGGGAGATGATAAATGGTATTTAACACACCAAAACATTAACTCTATATTCAGGAGCCCACATTACAGCAACAGTCCAAATTGTCAGATAGTTCAAAGAGTACTCTCAAGTAAGATCACGAGATCACGTTTACAACGTAAAGCATACAAAATTACTTAAAAATGAAACTCTAAAACCATCATTACATTATAGATCGGCTCGCAGATGTTTTGAGCACCTATTGTTGTCAAAGCAGTAGACTTTCCTTCAGCTACACCAGCTCCATGAAAAATTCCAGTTTACTTTAAAAAAATTACTATTACTGTAATGCGATAAAGTAACCTCGTAATAAAACTTGTACATAGTTAAAGAGCATTTCTTTAAGTAATTAGGAAATTATATAGTTTAGAATCTATGGGCAGCTATTACCATTAGTAGCAGTGACCCACTACACACAATTAATTTTTCTTTCTTTTGCTAACTGACAAGTCAACACTTTGTTGTTACACATTGACCTTAAATGATGACATTTAAAAGCTTTCAGCAAATTAACACCATAGTTACATTCCGATCTATTGAAATTGATAAATACGAAGTGATATACACATACACACACTACGCCAGTAGTGAATGGAAAAAGTCTGTAAACTTACAACAGTACACTTTAACATCACAAACGTACTAACAATTAATCTGACGAAGTAAATTCTACCCAGGAAACTTACAAAGGACACCACAATTCAGAGCAGTAACAGTGTTTTGTCAGGATGGATAACCCATACTAGTAAAGACGCAAAATGTTTGGAAGTAATCGATACAATACAGTATTGTAGTCGATGATAGTTTACTACTGATATGGTATTGCTATTAGTGTATTACTCAAATCCTGTTAACTCTCCACGTTTTTTAGTGGAAGTAATGTTAGGCTAAAGGAAGGGCTATATAAGAGAGCCACTGATACAAATGGTAAAGTCTGCAACGATGTAACACTAGACACGCACGTATTAAAAAAAATGTTGATGTTAGTTTTCATCTGTGGCAAAACTAGGTTACAAGTTGGACTAATTATTGCCGATACTTGTAAATTTGTATTATTGTCCAAGGTTACCTAAGTACACTAAAAACGGCCGAGTTGTAACTGAAGAAAAGTTAAAATATTTCATGGAACTGGTGTTTCGACGTTGCACTTTAATAGTAACCCTTTGCAAAAACTTACTTCCGATTACAGGATACCAAAGCAGCCAAAGGAAATCAAGATCAGCTTCAAGTAATTCTGAATTTTTTTTTAAACAAGCTGCATGCAACTTCTACAGATTTATTTATTTATTTATTATCAGCTGGCAAAGTTAGCCATTATCTACACAAGACCAACGTTTAGAAAGCCACTAACAGGCCGGCTTCGCATAATTTACCTAATTTGTAAAATATGATATTCAGTCATTGATAGTAATCTAGTCTAGCAGTTTCGTACAAAAAAAATGCACCATGCATTCTGACGCACGCTACACGAATACACTAGTGCATTGTTTAAAAAATGTTCTTTTTTGTAACAAAGCGATTTCTCAGTTACACAAGTTACAAGATAAGGCACCCTTGTCAGGATGTTTGTAAAAAACGTGCCTTTATCATTATCAATCAACTGTACGCGGAATAGCTACAGTTCCACGGCAGTATGCCATTAGCCTGTTACGTACAATCCACTTCACCCAAATTAGGAAGCCATCGGACTGATTGCAGATGGGATAGAAGCCAGGCTTCCATCAAAAGGGCTGCAGATTTTTTTTTAATGAATTTCGTTGTGTCTACAATTAAGTCCTTGTTAAATTATTATGCTTATCATCAAACACAGTACCTAAAACCGTACAACAGAAATACAAAACAGCAAATAATACACGACCAAATGGAGTTTTGGCACTAAAGCTGGGCCTGCGATGAAGGAATGGATGAATGGATGATGAATGAATGATTGAATGAATGAAATGCTTGCAAACTGCCATTTTACCCCATCAATGTAGCTTATCAATGTCAGACGAAGATATGAAAAAAATCTGCATCCCTGGAGTTTCCATGCGAGCTCTGGTTAAGCAAAGGTTCTTAATTATGTTTTAAGTAGTTGCTGCAAATGGGGTAAAACTTGTAGCTACGCAAAAACACCCTGTTTATTATTTATTTAAGCAGACTGCCTACATAATGAATTTGGTAGACAAAAAGTGCTTACTTTAAAGTCTATTGAAACTCTACTGCATCGATATTTGACATCATCAGTCTTCTGAATTGAGCAAACATGGACGTTTCCAGTTACGATAATTTACCAGTATTTTGGTAGGAGGGTAAATGGACATGATGCAAGTATTATAAAAAAAAAATCTACGTATTAAATCTGTATGTATACAGATCGAAAGCTATTATCTCAAAGTTAAATTTACAGCTAGCTCAAAACTAGGTTTCTGTTGAGTAGCTACACTGTAGCGACTTACGTCTTATAAACAGTACTAATTCTTTTGCTCGAAAATTGCAACCAATTCAGGGCTCGAAATGTAAAAAAAAAAAACACCGTTTAACGTAAATGCGACACAATAAAAACTTGCGTGGCAGTCGCAAAATAATGGTTGGTAGTTTTCACGAAGCGTACTTAGTTTTCTAGACAGGCAAAAGGGAATTTCTTTTACTTGACGGTTCAGTTGGAACAAGAGATTGGTGTTGTCCTGAAAAATAAACTAAGTTCTGTTGGGATTGGCGTTAGAGCTTCATTTATGCCTCTGTAGTTGATTTTGCTCAATACGGTACTGAAAGCTAGGCCTATGCAGTTGTTTTCGCTCCTTGCTGGCAAATTAACATTGACTTCCAGTATTTTTTTAAATGATTGTTTTGTGAACGGACTAGGCACTATTTCAAAAAAAATTTTCAACATAGATACCAATTTCTTTTCGTCAAGATGTTGCATCGCTAAACTGGTACGCAAATTTCAATTTTGAATAGCAAATGTCTGAAACTGTGGTGCAAATTGCTATGCGATACCGCTCATTTCGAGCCCTGCAATTACAATTAATCGTGTAACCATGGTTTTAATATTTTGGATCTACCTCGTCACCAACCCTTCCCAATGTCGGTCGGAACTGAACAGTTGGCGACTTGGAATTTAGCCTTACTCGCCAAATCGGCGACTAGCTACGGAGCATGTCACTAAAAGAGGGGTATCTCTGGAACCGTATAAGTTAAAGACGAACGGTTTGCGGCGTTATGCTCAGATTTATAAGGGCTAAATAACTGGATTTTCTGCATTAATACTGAAGTTTAAGAAAATTGTACAATTTTGTTAATGCATAAATTACAGAAACCTTTCATCATACAAGACATATTTGGTATGTGGTAAGTAAAAATTTTGAAATGGCGAGTGCTTGGTCTACTGGCCAAGTGGCGACTGCTACTGGATTGACATTCGGAAGGGTTGCTCGTCACGTATTATTCATGCTTAAATAAACGGCTTAGGTAAACTTCATTCTAGAATCTGAATTTAGATTCAATTACGCAGAGTAAAGCCTAAAACCATTGCATGCAATTAGCAAAAAATTTTAACATTGAAAAGAACAAAATTAGAAGCAGCTAAATAATTCTGCAAATTCGCTACAATGTTGAGTCTTGTATGTGATTTTGAAGTTGAGATTTCCATGTTAAGATTTAAAACATAAATCCCCTTGGATATTATGTAAGCAATTGCACCGATGATCAAGGGCAAATTGAGACTAAACCAGCAGCAACAAAAATTTGCTTTAAAAAAAAAAAAATTTAACTTAAGAAATGCGACTACAATTACCCCAATGTCCCTCATTCAACACCGAACCTTTGTTTACCAGGCACCCAGCTGGAAATATTGTGCAATCTTATTAAGAAATCTAAATCAATACACAAGATGGTACACTAATATAAATGATCTATGACAATTGTACAAAAATCTCTTTAAATACTGTTATGACAATACATGAAATTCATGAGTGAATGAAGGCAAAGAGAGCAAAAATGATAATGATTACCTACACTTTCGTTTATTTTTTTTTGCAATAACTTAAATGCTAAAAAAAAAAAAAAAAATCAATAACTTATTTAATAAATAGCATCACACCAAGACCCCAACACAGTCCGGCTACTGTTTTCTTGCGGTCAATGGGTTGAAAAGGGATTATCACAAAATGACGATGCTCTGAGATCATGGACAGCAAATTACACGCATTTGCTGGGAACGCTAATGTGGCAAAACTGAATAATTGGTAATTGTTTTAACCAATAAAGGAATTAAAAAACTGCAAACGTTATACACATTTGTTCCCGTCGTGTGACATTCATCAAGTAAGAAGAATGGCAAGTCACTACAAGTAAAAGTTTCACATAAACAAATTGTCAGTATCCTACCAATTTTAACTCAAAAAAAATGTGTCTGTATCCTACCAATTTTAACTCCACGTAGTTAAGAGAGAGGACCATGATGGGAAAAATGTAAGCACAAAATAGATATGTACACAATGTTGCCTCGTTGAAAAGAAAAATCATTCCAACATGATGTTATGCACTGTATCAGTACGATGTGCAGTAACATGGTCTAATTATTGCCAGGAATACGTGCATGAAGCAAGATTACATTGTCTGTAAATTTCACTGACGATGGCAACTGTTGACAGAGGTGCACAACAGATAATCGCTTACTGGAAATGAAGTTGCCAACTGGCGTTTTGCAGAGCAAACGATACGTTTCATAAAAGATTATCGCACAAATTTTTAGTTCTACAGCACCTTAGGAAAAACATGGTAGCACATTTTTCCCAATTAAAACTAAAAAATGTCGATTCTCAAATCATGATTCTTTACTGGACGATTTATCTTAGGTAATTGTGGCTTCAGCAAACATTGTGAACATTTGTCATGGAATAAGTTATGAGCAGCATTACCAAATTCATTTTTGGCATAATAAATATAATCTCCAAAATCGAATGCATATGCAAAGGAAAATATCCCGCAAAGTACGATACATTAAAAAAATCTGGATAAAATTTAGAAGAATTAATTAACTGAAACTTTTTTATAACATTATGTTATCCTAAGGCCAAACAAAAAAAATTGTTTGGTTTGCGTTACACGCACTTAAAAAAAAATAGGGTCGGTAATTCTTTTTTTGTTATAAATCAGAAGTCTTTACTTCAAAAATTTTAATTTAACATATTTTTATGCAACAAAGATACATTCATGTTCACGGAGCGATACTTTTCCTTTTTCCAGGAAGCATTTTAACCATTTTTCTGTATCGTAGGATGGAGCGTCAAGCCGTCAACATAGGGAGGGGGATTTGTTTTCCTTGGATGGAAAAAAGTTTAGGGTCGGTCGGGTAATGCAAACCCAACACATTTTTGTTTTGTTTGGCCTAACCATTTTTACATGTACTGTTGCTTGAAGAACCTCTAACGTACAGTGGTATTAGGGTTTTACAGTATAAATCTTTGCCGTTATGCAACCTTAAGATTTTTTTGGTGGAGTAATTTATTGTTTCCATTCGGTGATACCAAATTCTTTAATAACTTCAAATTTAATTTTCCCAGTTAAATTTATCTTTTACTGTGATGGTACGCAGCACGATAGGAAAAACGAAGAACTGGCAATAACGCTACAGTTTGAGTCATACAGAACTTTGGTAGGGCACACCGGACCAAGCCAATGCTCTCAAGTGATATTGCTGAAGAAATTATTGTAAAATTACTATAACTCGTTTGGCAACCAACTTGGGGTGATGTTTACACTTAAAATATCGCAACAGTTAATAAATGTTTAACACATATATAAATACAAACTAACTAAAAAATAAACCAAGGCAATTCTCTTTTTACCTCATTAGACGGGTAGGGATGCGTGTGATGGGTGATTCATGAATGTAAAAAAGTTGATGAGAAACAAAACTGAGATGATGACGATCATGACTACACGACATCCCCATTTTGCAACGAGGTTGAAGAAATGGTTGTTCACACTTGAATTAATGTTCCTTTGGAGACGGATTGGACCCAAATAACAGCAATTGGAGACTAAAATTAGAATTGAATACCTAGTTTAAAACCTTCATTAATAAAAATGAGTTGGTTGGATTACTAGGGCTTGTGGCTGCTTGTCTGCAACCAAGTCTAGAGGGTGGCTGCATGGGGCTTGAGCTAGGATACCGTCGTTGGATGTGTCGCTGTCATTCTTTTTGCAGTTACGGCACGGGTGAAAGAGCTTTTGATCAATGATGACACCTCCTCCAGGTCCCAAGAATACGATGCCACAACATACTCTTTCTCTGCAACGGTAAGTACCAAACATCAGCATTACATCTATAGCTATAAACGAAAATCTTGAATAATTTCACAAAATTGTTTGTACAGTAATTAGGACTCGGCATTAAGTATTTATTAGGGTGATTCAGAATTAGGCATAAATCAACATTCTTTTTACGGCCAAGATGGGAGGTAGACTGCAGTTATCTTTTTAACCCAGAAAATAAATATGGTTTTGACAAATTTTTTAAATAGATCACCTTACACCAAGGACTCCTCTTGGACATGTTCCAATACTGATACAATATCTGCCAATCCTATATCGATGCCTAGGTGGGGAAATCTAAGCTAAATACGGTGAAAATAAAGTTTAGTGATTTTATCAGTACCGTAAGCGTAGTGGTCTTCTCCAGGATTTATTTTTGGTTTTTGTTAAATAATTTACGAACGACTAAGGCTAAACGTGAGATTAGCACCACTCAAAAGCTCTAAGGGGAAAAAAAAAGAAAGACTATAATGGTTGCGTCAGGGGTCGAAATAATCAGGAGCAAAGTGCAATTTGCACTCCAGAATCACCAATTTGCACCTCAAACTCACTCGCTGGAGTGCAATATTTGCACTCCGTAGCTCAACACGTGTACAGTTACTGTAAAATTCTGTTGATGGATGAGCAATGCTTGACTACCTGCAAAAATGTTGTGCACATATTAAAAATTCTTTTATTCCCTGTCATCACAGAAGAAGTTGAACGGGGATTTTCATGTGCCAAAAGAATTATGGGAGACTGGCGCTGCAGGTTGAGTACTTCCTGCATGGGTGACATACTTCGAATCGGCTTGAGTGAAACAAATACAGCTGAATATGATGCTGATCCAGCAATAACTAGGTAGGCAAATGCTGGAAAAAAAACTGGCTGAACCAAAGATGCTCTATATGGCAAGCGGCTTCCAAAAGCTGTGTCTATGCAAACTGATGACACTGATAGCAACAATAGGACTGAAAGTAGCAGTGGCGAAGAGTCTTTCTGTGAAACTGGCAGTTTTATGTTATTGTCTACAGACAATAGCTACTAGACCTCAATTAGTAGGCTAATTTACATGATTAAAGGTTAAGCTATAAGGTGTTAATATCTGGTTTGGCATGAAGTGTGGTTTTTTTTTTATGGAAGGATGTGAGATAATAAATGTTATACGGTTTTAATATCTGTTTTGGTGCAAATTGAATTTTTTTTTTGGGGGGGGGGGATAGGTAAATTTATTGCACTCCAAGTTGCTGTTTTGCACTCCACGCTTAGTTCTGGAGTGCAAATTTTGCACTTGGTCCAAATTTTAAAATTCGACCCCTGTTGCGTCCTTTCTTGAGTCCTCCCATGATGCAACGCAAATTATAGAGTCAGCTGTACTGGCAGCAATACGCACTGACAGAGCTGAAAAAAGTAGCGGCCACTCCACCACGTTCTAAACTTCGTCAAGGAAAAGCTAACAACAGTCAAGCCAGGGAAGTAATTGTAATCGTTGCGCGTTGATATCAGCAAGATGTATTCCCTAAGAGTACCTTGAAAAGTAAGAAGGATTCAATAAAGGCTACTGCAGAATACACTGGAGTAAGTTATTCTACCGTAAATACAATGCACAACAAATTTGGGTTTGGAAGAATCTCCCTGAGCTTGACTGTTGATCCAAACAACGTCTTTTGTAAAGGCACAAAATATGGTTCTTTTTCAGACCCACCAAATAAGAGCCAGATGTCCTGGTTTACCTCGTAGTACTGAATAAACGTTCGTTCGTTCCCACTTATTTTTTTCTTTCTAAAAAGCAATATATGCAAAATTCACCCCCCCCCCCCCGCCAATCAATCCCCACCTAACGACACGTTTTGGGTATAGAGCACAATTAATATATTTTGTACAATTTGAGGAAAAAAAAGAACTAACTACAAAAACATCTTCACCTAAAAAAAAAAAAACCACACCCTCAAGCTCGTATCTTTATAAAAATTTACAACTCTGAAGGCGCACAAGTAAACAATAAGTTTTTCAGAATAAAAAGAACATTTTGCCGGCCCCCAGCTTGGCCGGCTAAAAATGGTTTCTTTTTGCCTAAAACATACTAACCTGGTAATTTTAGCATTACATTCCTCGAATGTGATGTTCCCCTGGAGGTTTCTTCCGGTCTGTAGACGCCTGCTTGCATATCCCACCGCGCATGCGCGGCGCGGTCCTCCCTTATAAAAGCGACAGCGCGCACGCCATCGGCATTCATTTTACTCTCAATGTGTCAGGCGGTGACTCGAGAGGGGAGGTAGGGCGGGAGTTAAGGTTAAGTATGTTTTAGGCAAAAAGAAACCATTTTTAGCCGGCCAGGCCTGGGGCCGGCAAAATGTTCTTTCTTTATTGCCAAAACATCTTAACCTGGTAATTTTAGCATTACCAGTTGACCTCGTCAAATTTGGTGGCGGGCACCGTCTGTACGAGCGCCCCGGGATGCAAGCAGGCTTTCCCCCATGAATTCTTTATCTGCAAGAGAAAAATTCGCACTTTATTCAGAACAATTTGGGCTAACAGGAATTTGGTCTCTGTCGTGGGAATTGGTGGCCCTGAAAAGGGCCGTTGTTTGAGGGTCTTGCTTCTAGGTGGATGGATCTTGCTTCTGCTTCGTTCTGAGTGCTTAAGGGGGTTTGACCACAGTTCTGGCTGCGACGATTGGTCCCAGTCGGTGTAGTCCGGATTCATCCTTCGTCATATCCCTTAGGTAGTGGGACGTGAATGTGGATTGGTGGCGCCACGATGCTGCTGCTAGGATTTCTTCGATTGGCGTGGCGTTGTGGTGAGCCCAGGATGTGGAGATAGCTGTTACTTCGTGCGCCGCTATCCTCATGCTCTTACTCAATTTGGGTTTGTCGTAAGCTGCTTCGATTGTTTTCTTGATCCAGCGTGACACCATGGCGGTTGTTGTTTCGCCGGTTTGGAGGTCCACTGGGAGGAAAAGCTGGTTCCTGCTTCTCCGTATGTCTTTGTGTTGAGTGCGGGCAAGGTAGAAGCGGAGAGCTCTGACTGGGCAGAGGAGGCATTCGGGTTCGTTTCCGGTAAGGTTCGAGAGGACAGGGAAAGTTATGGGTTTCGAAGGCTCGGATGGTTTTTGAGTTTTTGCTCTGAAGGATGCTCTTGGGAAGAGTGTGACTGATGAGCAATTCGGGCCGAAGATGCAGTATGCTGGGTCTGCCGAAAGGGCTTGGATTTCGGAGCATCTGAGACTAGCTGCTAGAGTGACGAGGAAGACAGTCTTGCGGGTCATGAGGTGGAGTGAGCTGTCTTGCATGGGTTCATAGGGGTTCTCCATTAGTGATTGTAATACGATGGAAAGGTCCCAGTCGGTGACAGAACGTCTGGTGGTTGGTCTATCGTTTTCGTATGAGCATATTAAGGCAGAAATTCGGTAGTCTTAAGTAGGGCGGTGCGACCGGCAGCTTGAAGACGGAGTTTAATGCAGACCGATAAACGAGGATGGTGGAGCCTTTGAGTTTGTCAATGTTGAAGAGGTCACCGAAGAAGCTTAGGAGCTCGGGAAGATAGGGGTTGAGTGTATTTGTGCGTTTTGCGATACACCAACGAATCCACTTTGACCAGTGGCTGTCATCCATGCGGTTTGTCGATTCTCTGGTTGCCTTTGATGCGATGCGTTCAGCCTCTTCTTGATGAATGCCAGCCTTTTTAAGGAGTTTGATGATAGTAGCCACCCGTGTAAGTTTAGGTTTGGAAGGTTCGGGTGTAGTTTTGTTCCTTTCTGTTGTGACAGAAAATCTGGTAGAAGAGGGAGACTTCTTGGAGTGTCGACTACTAAGCTTAGGAGGACCGGGAACCAGGTTGCTGATGGCCAGAGGGGGGCTATTAGAATGAACAGACTCTGACTTTCTTCTATTTTCTGAAGCGCTTGTGGAAGTAGTTTGAATGGTGGAAATAGGTAGGCGAACAGGTTGTGCCACGGAAACGTGAGAGCGTCCACTGCTATTGCCGAGTCGTCCGGGATCGGGCTGATGTAGTGGGGAAGTCTGGCATTGTGCCTCGTGGCGAATAGGTCCAGCATTGGTCTGTCCCAGATGGTGAAGAGAGATTCGCAGATGGATTTCTTGAGGCACCATTCCCCTGCCGGTGGTTTCTGGCGAGACAGAGAGTCTGCAATCACATTCCTGTTGCCTGGGATGTGTAGTGGCAGAAGGGTGATGTTGTGTGGGATGCACAGATTGAAGATTTCCGTCATTAAGTTGTGGAGCGATCTTGATTTCGTTCCGCCTTCTTTCCTGATGTAGGCCAGGGCTGTTGTGTTGTCGGCCTGGATCTGTATCACCTTGTTTTTGATGAGTGGAAGGAAGTGCCGTAGAGCTAGGAGGATTGCACGTAGTTCCAATCCGTTGATGTGGTCTTTGAGGGTGGCAGGCCATAAGCCGGAGATTTCCTGGTTGTTTAGGTGTGCTCCCCAGCCAGTGCTTGATGCATCCATGAAGATTCGGTGGTCGGGTGGTGGTTCCTGTAGAGGGACGGATTTCGACAGGGTTGTGACGTCGGACCACCAGAGGAGGGATTCGAAAGGGAAATCCTTGTAGAGTGGGATCTGACTGTCCGGATTGTTTTGGTTGATTGAGTGATTGTCTATCCGGTAGTGATGGAATGGTCTTACCATCCACCGTCCATGGGGAACCAGATTGGCCATTGCATCCATTTTTCCGATGAGGGACTTCAGTTCCCGGGCGGACAAACTTGGTCGGAGGCGGAAGAGCCGGATGTGCTGTAGGAGATCCCCTATGCATTCCGGAGATGGGGAGATTGAAGCCGAGCGTAGGTCGAATTAGGCTCCGAGGAACGTAAAGACTTGTGCTGGAAGGAGTCTTGATTTTGCTAGGTTTACGCCAAACCCTAGGCTGTGCAGTAGGTTGATGGTTTTGTCCTTGTTGAGTTCCAATTGAGACGGGTCCGGGACGTTGAGGGCCTAGTCGTCGAGATAGGCATTGGCTTGAATTTGGTGCTGGTGAAGGTTTGCCAGGATTGGTTTTAGGACTAGGGTGAAAATCCTTGGGGCTACATTCAGGCCGAAGGGGAGGCAGCGGAATTCGAAGACTTTCTGGTCGTAGATGAAACGAACGTAGTGGGTGATTGCTGGATGAAGTGTCCTTTTGAAGTGTTTTTTGGATGAACTTGTTGAGGGTTTCATGTTGAAGATTAGGCGTAGACCTCCTGATTTTTTTGGGCGGGTGAAGATTGAGCTGTAAAACCCGGGGCCTGCGTTGAAGAGTTGTCGTACCGCATTCTTCCGTAGTAACTCCGAGACTTCGTGCGACAGGAGAGCTGTCGTTTGGGACGAGAAACTCCATGGGGGGGATGGCGACAGCGGCGGTTGGTGTAGGAACGTTGGACGAAAGCCGTGTTCTATTATCGACAGAATTTTCAGGTTGGTGGTTAATTTTCGCCAGGCCGGGAGAAAATGGCTTAATCTGGCCCCGACTGGTAGACCAGTGAAGGGCAGGACGTCATTGTTGATTTTTCCGTTGCATTCTCCTACCCCCGGGAGATGAGAATCGGCTCCTTCGGTCGGGGGTAGTGGTGCGCTTCTGTTGGGAGCGTTGGCCGGGGCGGGAGCGAGGAGCGTCGGAACGAACGCTGCTGGTTACGTTGCGGAGAGGCGGTAGTGTCGTCCGGGCAGCTAGAGGATGCCGTTTTGTGCCAGTCGTCGCCGGGACGGGGGTAGGCTTATCTGTTCCATGGCCGGTTCGAAGGCATGGATTGCTTGCGCGGTCTTGGTTTCTTCGAGACATCAAGGTGAGGAGCTAGTGTCGGGATCTGGCCCCGAAAAAGAGTTTCGGATTCGTGGATCAGTTAATTTCTCAGGCGGTGTCGTGTGGAGAAGTTCAAGTTGTTTGCCGACGACAGGGCGATGTCGCGAAGGAGGAGGGTGTTATTGAACAGTGCTCTTGTCGCCCAGTTCATGGCGTGATAAGTAGCGAAGTTGGCCTTCTGGAAGAGTTGGGAAATCAGGGACGGCAAGTTCTTGAGCTCTTCCGGGGGATTGTCGGACGACAACTTCTCGCATAAGGCGTTGATGGCCGTGTGTAAGACATCAGCTTGGGAGGCCGCCCATAGGCTTAGCCGCAGACATCTATCGTTCTCGAACAGTACGAAGGTTGGGATGTCGGCCTTCTTGGGTATGGACATCGAAGTGCCGAAGTTCATCTTAATTTCGCTGCAGATGAATTCGCATTCCTGGTAGGTTTCGAAATTGCGGGGGATCGTGGCGCCGTCTCCGAAGGAGCTAAAGAAGCCGTTTTCACGGCCAGGACGAGCATCGGGGGTTCCGTGTCGAGAAGAAGTGGTTCGCCTTTGCCAGAATGGAGCCTTCGTTGCGGAGTAGACACGTTAGGAGTGTCGTCGACTGACCCAGGAGGCAGCGGGGCTTGGTGTCCTTATCCCTGGAGGTGAAACCAAGGCCTGTCGTTAGGCCACGGTTGATAACAGGAGCGTCTGGTGCCTTTGAGGGCTTGAAGAGGAAGCAGTCCGGGACTTCTGCTCGACAGTCTTTAAAAGAGCTGCGAGCGACAGGGTGGTTTCGTCAGGAGTGTCGTCCGGGAACCTGATGCGCTTCTCGGCAGTAGGGGCAGGCGACAGCGGGTGGTGCAACGTCAGAGTGTCGTCCGGCTTGCGCTTCGGTGCAGAGGTCGGCGGAGGGGAAGCGGCACGCCTGTGCCCTTCGTGGCTAGAATCGGATACGACCCAGTCCTGGGTGCGGGCCCTTCGTACCGATGACGTGCAGGAGGGTGGCGACATCGTGTTGGACTGCAGGTGGTGGACAGTGTCGTGTATGATTTCCCGTACGACACTGCGGCTGACGCTGAGGCCTATCCGGGAGGAGCTGGACGACAGGTCGAGTGGCGAGTTTCGTTCCGGAGAATGGGCGAGTGTCGCTCGGCGGAGGTTGCGCTTGGCGGTCCGGTAGGAGTCTTTGGCGGCTTGAACGTCTTGTCGCATCGACGACAGATCCAGTGGGGCGAAGAGCGGCGAGCGCTGGCCCGGGAGAAGCGGAGAGTCAAGCGATGCGACATCAGGCATGGCATCGGCGGGCGACGTGCGGCGAGGTCGAGGGCGGATGCCCAACGACAGCCAAGATCGAATTGAGTAAGAGCATGAGGACGAGCAGTGGGCGAAGGACGGGCTTCGACGTTGTCCATCTTCGGGAAGAATCCAATTTTCCAAACGACAGTCGGGGAACCGGGGAGCGAACGGATTTCAGCAGCTGGCCGATCGGCTTTCCTGCAGAGCAGTCTACAATGCTGGTTACAAGCAGGGAGCTCCACCGCCGCTGGCAAAAAAAGTCGATCACAAATTTTCAGAGGACTCAAGAACCGGCGCGCGTATTATACAATGGTGTCGTGAACGTCAAAATTGGGCAATTTTGGGTTAAATTACCAAAATAGAAAAAAATATTTGACCAAAATCACAAGCGAACCCATTCCGCTACGATCGGCCAATATTAACTGAATATCTTTTAGTCAATTTAATGGATCAGTCATTTTCTGCTATACGGTATCAGAGTTAAATGCTTTTGACAGTGATATTAATTATGTATGACGAAAGATTCATGAACGTAAAGAAGTAACGTGGTATCTACACAATATCACCCTTTCACAACGAGGTTGAAGAAATGGTTATTTACACTTGAATTAATGGCCTTTCGTGACAGAAGGAAGAATATGGATGAAAGGGCATGTCAACACATTGGTTACTTGCTTTGGAGACGGATTGGGGCGTAACGGCCCTCATACGCAATAAACAAGGCAAGAGTTTTCTACAGAAATCATACACAACTCCTAAGCACATCTTTATTTTTTTAAGAAATTTGTTCTGGCAAACTGGTTAAACTGACAGTGACTATAAAACCTTGGTAGAATTTTCAAAAAGAGTAATAGGCCATTTATTATTATTTTAGCTATATCTCGAATACTTATCAGTTAAATCATGGGTGGATGTAGCATTTCTTGGGTGCATTTAGAACCGTAGGACACGTAAGGGCAGAAATTCTAGATCACAGATCACACCTAGACGCCACCATCGGGTGTACAGTACTCGAAATTTCGAGTAGATTTAAAGTTTGATTTCGGTCGTCGTGGTCGTGAATTTTTCTTAAATGTTTTGTTTATGCTTACTCTTCTTCATTACGCTAGGCAGCTGGAGTATTCTTGGTCGATGAAGCTGGATGCTGAAGTCCAGTGATGGTCAGGACGAATTTTGTTGGTAGCTGGATGACGAAAGTGATTTCGTTGGGAAGTAGAATGAAGATAGATGGCCGTTTATAGGTAAGATTAAGTGAGAATGGAGTGAGCCTCTACTAACCAGATATTAGGCTGAGATAGGGACCACAATGTGACCTAGTTAGTAGTTGAACGCATGTAAAAAGTAACTTCGCAAGTTTGAAAGCGAAGGGTGGAGGATAATAATTGGTTTAGATGAGCGTCTGTTGATCACTCCTGGCAAAGTGTAGGGTGCCCAATGTACAAGGCGTGTATTGGTTGAAACTGCATCGTGGAACATACCAGCAATGGCAGGGGCCGTGAAGGTGAAAGTGTCAACTGGCGGGAGCCGAAGCCACAAACCGAGGTATAGGAGGAGATGTTTAATGACCGATCATTCTGAGGAGGAAGTGGATAGCACAATCACGCCTGGAGGATGGCGAGGCCGTCGTGGTTGGAAATAAGCAGCATGGCTACTAATTAGGGAAGCGTAGCCAGGTCCAAGGTTGTGGACCGCTGAATAGAGTCTGTGCTAGAACCGAAAAGTTCAAATGGAGTTAGAACATGGTCGTGTTGAGCGTCCCAGGCTGTAGGGCGGAATGGTCGCCGAGGCTGCCCAAGTAAGGAGACTGGACTGTTGTAATGTCGTCAAGACAGACACAAGGTAGTTGCCGTTGTTCCGGAGAACGTCGGTCAGGCGTCATAGTTTTAGGACTGAGGAGGTGTGGTGAAAGAAGGCAAGAGAAACTCTCCCTGGCCCGCGTACGACCCCGGACCAGGCCGTGGTGAAAGGAAAACATGGTGGTGCAACAAGCACAGCCCGACCCATGATACGAGTGTGGCACGGAGCAGAGCGACCGCTAGCTGTTGTGAAATGAGAACGGCTGCTATGAAACTTGGAGAGAGAGAGAGAGAGGGCGGCACCCCCCCCCCTTTTTTTGGAAATGCGAAGGTGGATTTGCTAGTAGCAGAGGAATAAGGTTATCTCAGAGGCGATCGAGAGTGGTTAGGCCATCTGCTGGTGATTCGTTGGTGAAGGCGAGTTGCTTCTAATGTCAGACTGGTAATCATCGTGTGAAGGAGAGTAACTTGCGATGCAAGAGTGGTGTCGGCCATGCGTAGACCGTCAGATTCCACTGAGGGCAAGTGGGCTGCAGTTCAAACGGTTGGAATGTTAAGGTCCAAGCTAGCGCGATGATCAGGTGGAGCTAGCGAGATGATCAGATGGTAGCTGCAATCGACGATGAAGTGCTGCTCATAGAGCTGTGACCGAAGGAAATAATGACTCAGAAATGAGGTTGAGACCCCATCTTCCTCGCGGTGAGAAAGCGAGGGGAAGATGAACTTGGGCTATAGGACCGATGTAGGAGATGGATGTAGTTAGACCGCAGGCAGTACCTCGGCGGCCGTACATAAAGATGGCCGAAAAGGGCCAGTCATCGAAGGGGACACAGGAAGAGACATGTGCAAAGCGGACAGTGGTCGGAGTTGAGGCTTAGCAGACACCCTTGTGGTGTGTCAAAGTCTTTGGGTGGAAAGTGAAGCTGGTGAAGGAAAAGGCAGTCTGGTTGAAGGCAACGAACCACCTGTAGGTTAGATCGCTGTTCATTTGGAGTCAATGATTTGCCTTTGTGGAAGCGGTTGCTGATGCAATGATATGATCGGGTGGACAGGTGGCGACTGCCGGAAGGATGATCCTGTAGACGAAGTAGCTGACTAAGCATTCGTGAGCGTGACAGAAGCAAAGCGCTCCCTGACTCGTTTGCGGACTTCTGAGCCTAATGGATTCTGGGTCGTCCTTGTTGCGGTCTTGCAAATGGTACATGGATGTGCATAGTAATCGCAGGATCTTTGCCTTTGAGAAACCAAGCGAGGTTGAGGCGAAACTGCCCAGATTTAAAGCCAGGGCATTTACACCGTTCGGGGCTTGGTGGTTGTGGAGGACCCAAGGAGATATTCATGCAGAATCGAAGCATTGTTCAGAAAGAAAAGTGAAGAAAGGGTGGAGAAACGAATGTCGAAATTGGCCGGTTAGGAGGCGACTAACTTGAAAGATGAACGACCCGATAGTTAAGCTGTGAAAATTAGATTAAGCCAACAGTGATTTAGTGTAGTAGATGTGCAAGGGTCTCGTTGGTCGGTGGATGTCCATAGCAACCTTGGTGTCAAAGAGGAGTCTGATGGAGGCCACGATTGCTTCCCCACCCCCACCTCTTCTTTTGCTCGCCTGTCTTCGGCAAAACAAGCGATGAATGACGTAATCCAGTCCCTGGCCTATACCCCCGTAGGAATTTTTGAGTGGACGGATGAAACTTGTTACAGTGGTCAGGGACATTATAGCAGATTCAAAAAAACAGAGGTAGACATCTGAGAAACTTCATCCGAATTTTCCAGCCGCCATTTTCCAATATGGCCGTTTTTTCGATGAAATTAAACATACCTTTATGCTTTCAACTGTGTTAACGGACTCCAAAAGAGTTGTATCGGCTTCTGCATGATTAAAACATGTGTATAATCAATCCACCTTTACAATTACACTAACCTTATGTAAATATGTCAGCCGGAAGTGGTTTAGAAAAATACGGTGTAAGCAAATCAATACAAAAACGTACGTACTGTACTACTTAGAACACAACAATTGTTTTCATATTTATTTAAAAAAAAAATTGAAAACATTTACAGAGGTTAGCAGCAAGTGCTTTTCGAAACAAACAATATGCTCCCCACCTTTCAGAAAATCCTAAGCATGTCCATTTCGGGCTATAAGAGGGGTTGCAAAAGCACTTTGAATTAGAAAATCAGCATACGCTTCCCTCGCTACGCCATTACCTCTTCACCTTTAAATGGGCGTAGGATGGTCTCAATCTAATTAAACAATTTCGGTTACGGTTGATGGAAAGAATAGATCCACACCATTCAGAAAATTTTAAGCATGTCCATTTAGAGCTATTAGAGGGCTCGCAAGAGCTCTTCGAATTTGAAATATCACCTTGTACTTTTGCCACTGCGGGATTACCTTTCACCTTTACGTGGGTGTAGGACGGTCCCTATCTAAGTTAAACGATTTCGGTTAGAATTAATAGAAACAATAGATCCCCAACTTTCAGAAAATCGTAATCATGTCCGTTTCAGGCTATTGCCTGGGTAGCAAGAGCACTTTGAATTGGAAAATCACCTTACACTTTGGCCGCTACACCATTACCTCTTCACCTTTAAATGGGCTTAGGACGGTCCGTATGTAAGTTAGACGAATTTGGTTACGGGTGATGGAAAGACTAGATTTCCAGCTTTTAGAAAATCCTAAGCAAGTCCACCTCGGGCTATTAGAATGGTCGCAAGCGCACTCTGAATTCGAAAATCACCGTTACGCTTTCGCCACTACACAGTTACTTTTCGCCTTTAAATGTGGTGAGGTCGATCCGTATATAAGTTAAACGATTTCTGTTATGATTGATGGAAAGAATAGATTCCCTTCTTTCAGAAAGTCCTAAGCATGTCCATTTCGGGATATTAGAGGGATTGCAAGAGCACTTTGAATTTGAAAATCAACCTACGCTTTCTCCGCTACGCCACTACCTCTTCACCTTTAAATAGGCTTTGGACAGTCCGTATCTAAGTTAAACGATTTCGGTTAGGGTTGATGGAAGGAATACATCACCACCTTTCAGAAAATGCTAAACATGTCCACTTTGGGCTATTAGAGGGGTCGCAAGAATTCGAAAATTACCGTACGCTCTTTCGCCGCTACGCCATTACCTGTTCACCCTTAAATAGTATTAAGACGGTCCGTATATAAGTTAGATGATCTCGGTTCAGATTGATGGAAAGAATAGATCCCCACCTTTCAGAAAATCTTAAGCTTGTTCATTTTAGGCTATTAGAGGGGTCACAAGAGCACTTTGAATTCGAAAATCACCTTACGCTTTCGTCACAATGCCATTTCTTTTCACCTTTAAATATGGTGAGTCCGATCAGGATATAAGTTAAACGATTTAGGTTAGGGTTGATGGAAAGAATAGATCACCACCTTTCAGAATATCTTAATCATGTCCATTTTGAGCTATTAGAGGGTCCAAGAGCACTTTGAATTCGAAAATGGTCGTAGGACAGTACCTTTTTAAGTTACAATTTCGGTTGATGGAGCGAATAGATCCCGACTTTTCATAAAATCCTAACCATGTCCAATTCAGGCCATTAGAGGGCTCGCAAGAGTACTTTGAGCACACAAATTGCTACAACAACCAATTGAAAAAGGGATCGTTTATGCTAATTAGGGTGATACACTTTAAATGCAATTTTAGGGTTGAAAGGCGGCATTTATGTAAAAGATGTAAAAGTCCAGAATTGTGTTGACGGTTAAGGACTTACCCCCAAAAAACTGTTTTTTGAGCTGTAACTCCTTAACTGTCAACAAATGAAAAGCATAAGATGAAGCAAAAACGTTCAGTACATTATTCTGGACACAGTTCTGGACTTGTATAACTTTTACGTAAAAGCAACCATTGAACCCCAAATCGTATTTAAAGTATATCACCCTTATTCGCAAGAAGGATCCTTTTTTCAATTGGTTGTTATAGTGAGTTTCGTTTTCAGAGTGCTCTTGTGAACCCTCTAATAGCCGTAATTGGACATGCTCAGGATTTTCTGATAGTTGGGATCGATTCTTTCCATCAATTGTAACCGAAATTGTTTAAGTTAAAAAGGGACCGCCCTATGCCCATTTAAAAGTGAAGATGTAATGGCTAAGTAGCGAAAGAGTATGGTGATTTTCGAATTGGATGTGCTCTTGGGAGCCCTCTAATAGCCCAAAATAGATATGCTTAGGATTTTCAGAAAGCTGTGGGTCTATTCTTTTAATCAATCCCTATCTAAAAATAATTTAACTTAGACAGGGATCATCCTACGCCCATGTAAAGGTGAAATGTAATGGCGTAGTGGAAAAGCGCAAGGTGATTGTCAAATACAAAGTGCCCTTGCGACCCCTCTAATAGCTCAAAATGGACATGATTAAGATTTCTGAAAGGTAGGGATCTATTCTTTCCATCAATCCTAACCGCAATTGTCTAACTTAGATACGGAACGTCCTAAGCCCATTTAAAGGTGAAGATGTAATGGCATAGCGGCAAAAGCGTATGGTGATTTTCGAATTTGATGTGCTCTTACGAACCCTCTAATAGCCCGAAATGTACATGCTAAGTATTTTCTGAATGGTGGGGATCTATTCATTCCATCAACCCCAACCGAAATAGTCTAGCTTGGATACAAACCGTCCTAAGCCATTTAAACGTGAAGAAGTAATGGTATAGCGGCGAAAGCGTATGGTGATTTTCGAATTCAAAGTGCTCTTGCGACCCCTCTAATGGCCCGAAATGGGCATGCTTTCGATTTTCTGAAAGCTGGGGATCTATTCTTTCCATCAATTCTGACCGAAATCGTTAAATTTATATAGGGACCGTCCTACACCCACGGAATGGTGTAAAGTAATGTCGTAGTGGCAAAAGCGTAAGGCGATTTTCGAATTCGAAATGCTATTGAGCCCTGTATTAGCCCAAAATGGACATGCTTAAGATTTTCTGGAAGGTGTGGATCTATTCTTTCCATTAACTCTAACCGAAATCATTACTTAGATTGGGACCATCCTACGCCCATTTAAAGGTGAATAGGTGATGGCGTAGCGATGAAAGCGTATGCTGATTGTCGAATTCTAAGTGCTCTTGCGATCCCTCTAATAGCCCGAATTGGACATGCTTAGGATTTTCTGAAAGATGGGGAGCTATTCTTTCTATATTGTTTCAAGAAGCACTTACTGCTAACCTCTGTAAGGTTTACAATTTTTTTAGAATAAATATATAAACAATTGTTGTGTATTAAGTAGTACTGTACATTTTTGTATTGATTTGCATACACTGTATTTTTCCAAATCACTTCCGGAGGACATATTTACATAAATTTAGTGTCATTGTAAAGGTGGCTTGATTACACACATGTTTTAATAATCCAGAAGCCTATACAACTCTTTTGGATCCGATAACAAAGTTGAAAGCAAAAAGGTATGTTTAATTTCATTGAAAAAATGGCCATATTGGAACATGACAGCTGGAAAATTCGGATGAAATTTCTCAGATGTCTACCTGTTTTTTTTAAATCTACTATAATGTGCCTGACCACTGTAACAGGTTTCATCCGTCCACTCAAAAATTCCTACGGGGGTATAGGCCAGGGACAGGACTAACGACCGTTAAGGAGTTGATGGAGGAACAAATGGCAGACCGTTTGACAGGCGTACGGGGGACCGAGCAGTCTATGGCAACGGTCACCGCCGTTTCCTTTTAATTGTTCATTCCTTATGGGATAAAATAAAAATAAGTGAGGCGGTAGGCGTATGGGGGGCGACAGCTGAGCGGTGGAGAGGAGCAGGAGCCCATGCGACCAGCCAAGCCAAATGCCCCTCCACTGTCAGACTGCCAAGGCGTATGGGAGGCTAGCTGGGACAAAGTCAATTTCAGGTAGGGGTATAGTTGAAGACCCAGGTGACAATCGGGCACCACGAGCTGTGATGAGAAGAGTTTAGTTGTGTCCTATGATGGTGAAAAGGAGGTCGCTAGTAGTTCTAACAGGGTGACCATTAAGTAGAAGATTGGCCCAGGCATCAAGACACTGTAGGATGCAGAAAACTATGAAGGGTCATCAGGCACAGTAGTTGTGACGAATGCAGTGGCCGTGTTGTAAGTGCGACATGAATGAATGTCCAATGTCAAAATGCTGCGTCGTTCATAGGGCAGGAGATGGTGCGGCTATGTAGAAGCGACCCACCCCTGATAATTAGAAGGGTGAAGGCAGTCAACAACTGCGGTCGATGGTTGACAACTAACGAACCAGGTGGGAACTGTGGGTCGTTTTAGACAAAAGCCGCGGTCGTCCTGGAAGACCGAATAGAAGGGATGTCCAAGGTGAAAATCGCGGGTCGCCGGCAGGATAGAAGACGGCGCGGTAGCCAAAATACTGTGGTCGTTCACCAATGAACCGACAACCAGTAGAAACTGCAGGCTACGATGAAAGCTGGTGGTTGTCTTGTAAGATTGAAGGAAAGGGTATCTAAGGTGAAAATCACGCAGGACAGGAGGCGGCCAAAATACTGTGGTTGGTGACCAATGAACCAACAAACCAAGCGAGAACTCCCATTAGGAGGTGCACCTAGCTTATTGAGGGCGCAGAGTCATCCTTTAGAGCAGAGGCGGCTCAGGAAGGAGGACCAAGGGCAGGTGACGAGGGCCACGGCTCGAGCGTTGGTAGGACGAGCGCTGTAGGAGATCAAGCCGGCAGTACATGTAGCAACGAGGGCCGTCTGCGGTGTTAAGATCCAGTACAAAGTGATGAACATGGTCACAAAGGACAGGTTGCATAGCGATTGTTTGAGCGCTATTAAGAGATCAAGCCGGCAGCTAGCAAGCTAGCTGTAGATGAAGCAGCGAGGGTCGTCTTCGCTGGTGACCTTGGCCATATGGGACAGGTAAAGTAGCGGTCGTTTCGAGCGCTACCCCCTTGGTTGCTGAAGAACTGTCACTGGGCGGGTCGTGGAAAGCGCCCGAAAATTCTCAGATGAGGAACGTCATGGCCGCCTGGGCCAGCACCTTTCATGATGTGCCTTTGGCTCAAGGCACCGTAAAATGGATGAGAAAGAAGGGACCACAGTGGCTCGGACGACGGTATTTTAACCCCTTATGCATTACGGTCAGGTGGGTGCTCAAAGCAAACCAATGAAAAGGGCGGTCGCACGTATGCCTGGGCGACCACTGGGAGAGAACGACCAATAAGAGCCATCCGAAACATGGCGGCTTTGGTTCCATGGGCGAACCGTTTCACCAAAAGAAAGAAAGGGTCTGAAGCCCGTAACCACCACTCAGGCATCCGCAATGTCCAAGCAGGTTGGTCAAGAAGGCTGGAGAAAGCGTCGCAAGTAGGCCTAAGCCTCGAATGTGACCCATTCCAACAATGAATTTGGTTCACCACGAATTTAAAACCATCCTTACACTGCCAGAAAGTCGCCACTGCGGCATTCGCCGCTCCATTATTGTAAATAGGTGTTTTTTTTTTTTATCTGGGTGTGTTGCCACCAGGATTTGGGCGTTCAAGGTGTTTGTGCGTCCTATCTTGGAATATGCTATACCTGTATGGTCCCCCTACCTGGCCAAAGGTATTGACCTCTTGGAGAAAGTCCAGCGTCGTTATACTAAATATCTCCCTGGATTCCGGGAAATTGTTAGATTGGGTCTGGAGCTGCTTGAACTGGGACGTATAAAAGCCGACCTCGTAGTTACATACAAGATACTTCATAATTTAATCGGCATCGACCTTCCGTTTTTCGATCCTGCACAACGCCTTATTTGTACACGCGGTCACGAGTGGAAGTTGGCCTTACCAGCATCAAATCTTGACTGTCGCCGGCATTTCTTCTCGATTTGCGTGGTTTCTATTCTATTTGGAACGCACTCAGTGTAAAGACTGTGTCTGCACTGTCGGTTTCGACCTTTCGTAGGTTGCTTGATGGCAAATTCCACTATCTGGGTGCTTTAGTTTTTACTATTCACTAGCATACAATTTTTAGCACTGTTTATACTTTTTATTGTACAGCATCGTTTTGGGCCTTTTAACACTTTTCACACCCTTCCCATGTCCTTCACGTTTGGCGATGCCATCGGGGGCCTTGAGTCCCTGGCAGGTT